>JANPWX010000028.1:3303761-3383865 GCA_024734555.1 Trochalopteron elliotii
CGCCCTTCGCTCCCGCTCGTGTTAGTGTGGGCCGAACACGGCTGTTCCCTGCGGCAGTCGGCAGAGCCCGCGGAGTCGCGGGCCTCGCTTCCCGCTGCCGGGGCTGGGATGAGAGGGGGGCGGGAAGGCCAGCTAGCTACAAAGGCCGCCTCAGTCGGGAAGGGGCAGGAAGGGGGAAGCCATGGAACCCCGCAGGAGACATCTGAAGGTGCTTCCGCCAGGGAAGGAAGGGAGTGGGGCTGTGGGCAGGCTTTTAGCGAGTCTGGCCGCAGCTGGGCCTGCTCAGGGTGCAGGTGGCAGAGCCCGCCATCACCTGGGTCACCTGAAACCACCCCCCACACTTTTACTCTTCTTATTGCTCTGAATTGCATGAAGGTCTCCCAGCGTGTTTTGCTGATTTGCCTCTTTAAACTTTTCTTACCTAAAACATAGTCCCATACCAGCCACTGTGTAGAAAACTGACTCTATCTCACCCAAAACCAGCACAATATCTTAAGAAGAAATGGGATCATGAAACTTTAGAACTGTATTTATTTAACATTGTATTGAAAATAGAAGCTGCCTTTTAATGGAAACTCTGTGAACCAGGCTCACCAGTTGAGAAATTATCTTTGCTTGGAAAAATATGTTCTTTACACAAACTGTGCTGAAAAGGCTGTGATAAGGCTTCTTGGCCAGAGATGGAGCCTATAGAGGCAAAGAATCACAGAATCATTTTGGCTGGAAAAGACCTTTAAGATCATTGATTCCAACCATTAATTCAGCATTTCCAAGTCCACCACTCAATCACATCCCTCAGTGCCACATCTACACGTCTTTTAAATACTTTCTGGGATGGTGACTCCACCACTTCCCTAGGCAGCCTGTTCTAATGCTTGACAGCCCAAAGAAATTTTTGCTAATACTTGGTTGAGGCAACTGAGGAGGGAGGACAGGAGAGATAAGAAATGATTAATGAAGTCATGTGCATTAGGTGCAGTTACGTTTATCACAATACATCAAGTTTTTAAGTAGAGGGAGGTCAATCTTTCTGAACACAGAAGTATTCAGATGTGACAAACAATACACATTTTTAAAACCCTCATCTCCATTTCTTGAATAGTCTAAGCAGCATTATTTTTATCATGTTCTTTTCTTCAAAAAACTTATTTTTTATCAATATGCATAGTGGAAAATTTCTGATCTAATACACTTTTTTTATTATTTTGAAAGATTTACCTTCTGAACTAGAAAGAACTGTTAACACATTGGAACTTTCATTTTAGACTTCAAATTATAAAAGTAAATTAGACAGAATAAGTTAAGAGAGCATTTTCATTCTGACAGCACTACTTATTTCTCAGTGAAACTCAAGGGAAAAAGAATAACAAAACATTCTCCAGTCTTCTATAAAAGTGACATATCAGGAGCTACACTATCATTTTCTGTGCATCTTTTGTGCATGTAAGTGATGCAGATGCTTTGCAAACTGGACACTCATTATGTAGATTGGAACGTCCATGTTTTCATATAATCTTTTCAGCCGAGACTAAAATAAAAGATTCAGAGACATCAGTGCTTTTACCTGCAAACCTGTCACCTGTATACAGAGAGCTGAATCTAAAAAGTAGAACTAGGCAGGGGCAACATTATTAGTGTTCTAAAAAAGAAAGTGGTTTTGCTTTTGCTGAGAGTACTCTGCATGTAATTGTAGGCTTCTTGAGAGTTCCTGAAAATCCTGAGGCCTTCTACCATTAGGCAGCTGCCTGGAGGGATGTTTTTCACTTTATTGTTTTGTACTTCAACTACATTAATTTAAAAAAGAAAAAAAAAAAAACAAAACCCAAAAACCAAACAAAAAAACCCCAGAGCTGCATAAATTCTGTTTCAGATGCACAGTTCTCTTTTTTATATATTTTTAATTTGGAGCTAGTAGTAATTAGAAGGCATGTTTTTTAAACTTGCAAAGTTACTGTGCACATCTTTCAGAATACAACCAAAGTACAACTTACTGCAGTTTTTAGGTTTGCTTTTAAAATAAGTTGAACCATGTCAATATTTCCAAGATGGAAAAAGCTGGTGCACCCCCACCATTAACAGAGCATCTCTAACAACTTTTTTGTTCATCTGAAAGCAGCAGAATCTGGGCACAATCACCTGCAGAATCACTGAGCTGTGTGTTCCTGTTTTATTGAAGAACACTTTTCAAAAATAATGCATAGAACTTGCATTGACTTTATTCAGTGAGTATTCCCAGTGATTACATAGAATCATTAAGGTTGGAAAAGACCTTTAAGATCACCAAGTCCAATCTTTGACCGATCAGCACCCTGTTAATTAGACCGTGTCACTGAGTGCCACATCCAGTTATTTTTTGGACACCTCCAGGGCCAGTGACTCCACTGCCTCCCTAGGCAGCCCATTCCAATGCTCGACCACCTTTTCAGTGAAGAGTTTCTTTGTGACATCCAAGCAGCATAATCTAACATTAATTTTTCATAAATGAACAATGTGTATGTGCACATGTATTGGTGTATGGTGCAAATTCATGGTATATCCGATAAATAAAGAAAAAAGCTATCTAAACATGGGGTGATTAGCACTGTATGTAATCTCAAGTGAGACAGCGGTGAAATGAAGCTTCAGTTTGAAATACGCAGTTTGTAGTTTGTGAAGGAAGCTGATTCTACTAGTTGCACATAAATTCTTTTGATCTTTTTATGAATATGTCTTTTGATCTCAAGAATAATCAAAGGATATCTTTGTGGTGGAAGGTCATGCAAAATAATTAGCTGCTTTTGTTATTGATTAAACATGAAAGCAGTGAGGTGTATAATCACATAAGAAGTCACGAATTCTCAGTATTAAACCCATCCACATGCTGAATGATTTCCAACAGAGTGGTCAACTAAGAGCAAACTCAAAAAACAGGCTTCAATCAGTTGTTAAAAGTAAATGGATTACATTACTGTCAAACAGGCATGCTGTTGGAACCCTAGAGGGTTGCATGCCCTGCTCTTACTTGATGGTTACAGTATCGGCAACAATTTGAGGATGGAAGAATAGATTTTCATTTGGACAGCTACAGTCTGTCAGAATTTATAAGACATCTTTATATTTTATGTCTATTTACTTGAGAACTGGAAGTATCTGAAAACACATATGAAACATGCTGTCTCAACTACCATAGCTGCAATTTTGTTTAGCTGAGATGGGGCAAGAGATACACTGTTTTCAAAATACATGTGAACATCATTAACCAGAGCATCAAAATCTCATTTGAGCCTGTTTTTCATGTGTTTCAGTGCTATATTTAATTAAAAATAAAAAAGTTGGCATCATAATTCTTCATTACTCAGCATCAAGCTGTTTTCAAACCAGATTATAATGTGTTCATGATGGCTGTATTTTCTGTGTAATTCTGATGGAACCAATATGGCTCAAGCAGTCCCTTTGAGCATAATCTGCAATTCTAAACAAATCGCCTGATCCAGGATGTTCAGTGAGTTATGCAATGACATCTTTTTTTTCTGTTCAGAAATAAAGCATTATCATCAGGAAAAAAAGAATCACATTTCAGTGTCTGATGCAATGAAAACTTTGTTCTATGAGAACAATATAAGAAGTTAGACATGATATGAGGAGAACAGGGAAACTAAAAAACTTGCTACTCTTTATAGGCATCAAACCATTGTCACCCTGATGCAAAAGCCTTTTGATTGTTACAGTCTTGAACTAGCGTTTCTCACGCAGCTTCACAAAAACAA
Organism: Trochalopteron elliotii; assembly: GCA_024734555.1. Classification (NCBI taxonomy): domain Eukaryota; kingdom Metazoa; phylum Chordata; class Aves; order Passeriformes; family Leiothrichidae; genus Trochalopteron; species Trochalopteron elliotii. The sequence continues at coordinate 3,307,508 of JANPWX010000028.1, forward strand.
TATGTATTTTTAACATTTATCTATTGTTTACATTTTTCTGCTATGGGTGGAGAAATGTGATGGACGGTGATGTTCACCATCCAGGTCAAGAGATGGCGACCTGTGTAGCCAATCTCTGGCCTTTTGTAAAAATATATTTATGGAGTCAGATTTATAGAATAAAGAAGTAGAAGCCTTCCCTTGACCTGCTGCATGCCTGTGTCTGCCTCATTCCTTGGGTCATCCCTGCACCTGCCATATACCATCACTTATGAATAGATATTCTATAGTGCTTTGTCATCACTTACATAAAATTAGTGACAACAGATTCCATTCCTTTCTATACACTACATTCTATGGACAGATAAAACCTTTCCCTCAAAGAATTTGACTCTTTGGAAATCAGTACTGAAAGATTCTCACTCCACTAGGTAAGAAAAATGAGAAAAGCATGTTAGCAAGTAATCAGAATGATACTTAAAAATTAATGTGACAATGTAGCAGATAATTTTCTGCATTTACATTTCATCATTTATCTAAGAATAACAAAACAGTGTTGCAAGACTTCCCTTGTATACAGCAACAGAGGTCTGAGAAGAAAGAAGAATTAGAGTAAGAACATATAAAGATTTTTCATTTAATTTACTACGTTTTATTGTAGTTCCACAAGGTTTTCTTCATGAAGTTCATAAAAAGGCAAAGAGGTAACAGGTAATTGCTATGATATAGCTGTCCTAGGATATAAAAAATACAGGTTACACTTCTGTATGCAGAACTTTAACCACACAACATGTGAGCAGTCCTTGCTAACTGCCTCATAATGTAGAAAATGGATTGTATTGAAATATCCACATTATTGTGACTGAATCCTGAGACATTTTGTTTAGCATTCCTCTGTTGCAAGCATGAAGTGTCAGCTGAATCATGGATTACAATCTCCATTTCTTTCTGTTGACTCAGTTGGGTGAGGCATAAGTTTCAATGAAATTAGTTTCATTTCCTGGAACATAGTGACTTAATCACACTTCACACACTAGAAAGGCCAGGTGCCCACTTGAGACACAGTGGTTGTACTATTTCTTCTAGCACCTCACCTCTCTAACCAGCTTAGAGCTTAAAGGATACAGAGTAAATTTCTTTCTTGATGTGGTTTGCACCTTGCTTCCCATAGGATCACTGCACCCAGCAATTATGGTGGTATTCTGGAAGAGATTTGTCTCAATAACTTTTGCCAAAAATGCTCTGCTTTGGGTGAAAATAAATAGTTTTTAGGCTACAGGGAGCTTTAATATGGTGAAAGAGTAATTACCAGGCAGGAAGATGAGGTTTCTGGTTTTGATTCCCTGGTCCAGGTAGCATGTATTTTTCTTTAGAGACAACTGAAATTTGCCCTCTTTTCAGATAAGAAGTCAAATTACCTTCATGTGAGGGGTTATGCATGAGGGGTTATGTACCACATGACATGCAAACATGGTACTTCGAGACATGGACTTGAACAAGTGTTGGACTTGGCAGTGTTGGGTGAATTGTTGGACTCAATGATCTTAGAGGTCTTTTCCAATGATTCCTAATGATTCTATGATCCTGTGCTGCCTCATCCAAAGGGTTATTCCTTTGATGGAAGAGCTGTAATAGCAGTATTGTCTTGGTGACAGTCTTACTTGAAGTGGGGCATAGGACTGAGTAGACACCTTCTAGAAGTTCTTTCAAACCAAACCGAGCCAAACTGAGACAAACTAAACCAAACTAAACTCAATATTCTGCTCTGACATTCTCCCTTACCACCTGAAGATTGACTGAAACCTGGTGAACTGGGCTGCAAGGTGAAAGAGGTGGGCTTTAACACTGACACAGAAGTGAAAGGAGTTTGTATGTGCCAGCTCTCTGACTACTGAGTTATTCAAGAGAAACTGGTTAGCATAGCTATTATCTGTGTATTGTAATAATTTTAGTATTCCAGACGTAAAATCACAGGAGAGTTTTTGGAGGTTGTTAGCCATATGTGGACATACGTGCTCTGATCTACACTGGAAGAAATAGTATGTGGTCTGGCAGTCTCACACACATGTAAGACTTTTGATTCATGCAAGAATCTTCGCCATGGCACCTGCCTTTGCCAGTTTCATCTCTCCCAAGATCCTTGGCAGTAGTGCTGAGAAGTCTCCTGCTAAAAAATCCACAATCTTTGCACTGCATAGCAACATGGAAGCTGTGTTGTGGACCTATGCTATATTGTGGCACCAACATGGTCATGGACTGGTATGTTAGGCTGGCTGGACACATTAATAATGTGTCATAAATCTGTGCAGTCCATTTTAGCCTTCAAAGTTGTGATATTATCTTTCCTCAAAACAACAATACTGTACTGCTCTTGTAGGCAAGGAGAGGGAGTACCATCTGCTCAGCCATGTAATTGTCACCATTTCATTCACTTAAAATGAGTTTTGTCAGTTTGCTCTAATTGTAAATATGTCCAACTGAATTTAACAAGCTTAAACCATTAATTCATTCATTTTTCCTATATGCAAATATATATAAATATACATGCTTTTAGACAGATGGATAGATAGATACACAAGTGACAAGGTGACCAGGTTATGGTAAAGAGGCAGAGAAAGTATTTTTATTTATCTGATGAATATGTTTCAACTATAACGACTGGCTTCCTAAGATTTCCTTTACATGAAACTTTCCTTCCCTCAGAAAAATCCCATCACATATCCTGGGTCCGTGGTTACTCAGCTTTACAGCTGAAGAGCTGTAGATAATTCTAGCAGATCTGGTAGCTGTGATCAATATTGTATCTGCTTCGAAAACTTTAACCTGTGCTTCTTGTGGCTCCAGGCACTCATCAGGGAAGGGCTGTGGACTGACATAAATCCCGTCTCCCAGCAGCTGGGCTGTTGGTTCAGAGAAGAAGAGCATCTGCTTGCAATATGAGAGGGTCACGTTACCATGGTTCGCATGCTTGATATAAAATGGTGGTGATATACAAATGTGAGCACCAGTAGGTACAAGTGAAGATGCCATTGAAAAGTTGCATGATGTGACTCAAGTGATACAGTTTAAAATTTAAATCAGTCTTTACAAGTTATGTCCTCATGCAGCTGTCCAGAAATCTAAAAGTCCATATGTGGGACTCAGGTTGTACATTAGAACTAGAAAGATTGAACTGTGCATATTTTAAGGGGAGAAAATTGCATGTGCCCATAAGTTGCTACAAATAGCCATTCCATAGGAGGTTTTAAGAGGTAATCACCCATCTGCCAAAATATTGGTGTTGTCTTTAATCATGTTTCTGCTGAATGAGTAGAAAACATCAGAAAAAATATATTTAAAAAAAAACCAAAACAACACCCCCTAAAAAAAAACCCAAAAACCCAAAACAAAATCAGGATTGTCAAACCCTGTAATTATGAAGAAAACAAGCGATTAAAAGGAATTGGCTGCAATAAAAATGAACTTTAATTTTATTACACGTGTAATTTGGGGTACAATAACATAAAACCCCTATTAAAGGGAAGGACACTTAATTTAAATCTGTGGAAACTACTGTGTAAGTATAGTTCATAAAATGAACTAAATTCATTGAACTAAATGAACTAAGTTCTATTTAGTTTGGTTCTAACTAAATTCTAGACTTTTGTTGAAATAATTCACTGTTTGATCTTTCTGTTATGTAAAATAAATGTGCAATTCCTCATTTCAGCTGTGACATTCATTTGCTCTCTACTGTAAGCTTGATTGACTATTTAACTTCTTGTCTCAAGGATTTAGGAAACAATGAAAGCAGCAACTCAGCAGAGTGAAATTCTTATGTAGGTTACTTGGATACTTCATATCTGAGAATAAAGAAATATGAGTTCCGTGGAGTACATGTGATACTTGATATATGTGCATTATATATAATTTCCTTAAGGTCTGTAAGAAAATGGAATTGAAGTTTAATCAGAAGCTTTGCTCTGCACTGATCTGTGAGAACCTAAGGTGAAATTGGATGAAGAAATGTATTTATGGAGATGATCCTCTTGTATTCCCATACACCTTGCATTTGGAGAGGAGTTGTTTTCCAATAGCTTTCATAGTTTTTATTTCTTTTTCAACTCTAATATTTTATTTATACTTTATTCCCATATCTGACACACAGATATGTGCATGAATACATTGAGAGCCATGCACATATGAATATAATTCTCTCAAGAGGAAATGTGGCTGTCAATAAATATGCAATGTGGCATATTTGTGACCAGGGCAGGCAGTTCTAAGATGCATGACTTGATTATTTCAAAACCAGATTTCTTCAAACATGCCAAAGGCGGGTGTATGTCAAGATAAAGGCTACATGAGTTGGAGTGTAAAAGGGCAACCTAAACATTTTTCAAAGCATTCAAAAATCTGTTTAAATCTGTTGCTTGTATTCCATACCTCAGAACTAGCCAGACTGGATTTTTATGACACTTTGATAATAATTTATAGTTGGGTAATGAACAAACATGAACAATATTAGCACAACAGATCATGTTCTTAAACTTCTAAATGTCATAATAGAAATTAAATACCTTCTCAACCAGAATTGTGGCCATTGCAAGTAAAGTTGTATATAACAAAAAAAAAAAAAGTTTTCCCCTTTGTTTCCTCATTTGAAATATTCATCTATGTAGCCCTCAGAACACTATTCCTTGCTATTAAATGTCTTCAGACATTTAAAATGCGTCAGTTTTTAAATGTTTCAGACTGTCCAGAGTTTTTGAAGTACTGTCAAAATTTAAAGAAACCTATGCTGCCACTGGCATTTCTTCATACACTAAGAAACCCTCTCTTCCTCATAAGGAGTTATTTCTATACTTGTTTTCAGGGGTAGAAGTTGTTCTGCCAATATTCATGAAGATGAGCTTGTCCTTGCTACTTACATCTTATTTGTGGAAAACGGATCAGATAGACTGCCTGAGTGCTCTGGGAATTAGTGCAGTTTAAAGTCAATACTGAACCAAAGAGATGGTCCCAATGTCCCACAGATCATTCCTTAGGCTGTCAATCAATCTGTTTCACCTGGGTCTCTCTAACTACTAAGTCAAGTAGCAAGTAACACCAAGGAGGGAAGCACACATTGGGGACATAATGAACAGCTCAGTAAGTGAGACAAGGGTCTATCAGGCCCAGTTTTGTGTCTCATGTAGTGCAGTGGGAAAGGCTGTTAGAATGTTTTTTTAGAGTTTACTTGCTGGCATATATTTTCTCCGTTGTGTCCTGTTTCAGCTTGTAGACACTGTTGAGCTCTTCATTACTGCTGTAAATGATCATCCTTCATTCCTGGTCAGTATTTTTTCCTGTACTGCATCCAGCTCTTGGGTCCTCAGCATAAGAAAGACATGGACCTATTGAAGCAAGCCCAGAGGAGGCCACCTCTAAAGATGATTAGAGGAATGGAGCACCTCTCCTATGAGCAATGGCTGAAATAATTTGGTTTATTCAGCCTGGAAAAGAGAACATTTTGAGGTGACCTAATTGCAGCCTTCCAGTGCCCGAAGGGAGCCTACAAGAAACACAGAGAGGGAAAGACTCAGAGCCCTTTTTGTAAGGTCTTGTGTTAATTGGACAAGGGGGAATGGATTCAAACTAAAAGAGAGTAGGTTTAGATTAGATATCAGGAGGAAGTTTTTTACTCTGAGGGTGGTGAGGCACTGGAACAGGTTGCCCAGGGAAGTTGAAGATGCCCCATCAAAGTCGAGTTGGATGGGGCTCTGAGCAGCCTGGTCTAGTGAAGTGTGTCCCAGCACACAGCAGGGGAGTTGAAACTTGATGATCTTTAAGGTCTCTTCCAACCCAAACTATTCTATAATCTTATGATTCTGTGATCCTTTTGTTTTGCTTGGTAAGAATTGGTAAGAATGTGCCATTGTGTCAATTTTATTGAATAGAGTGAGACAGGAGATCAACCACAGAGAAAGGGAACTAAACTTTTGTCTCTGGCTTCTCTACTAGTACCCTATCTAATGAAGTCAGTTGTCCTATTTTACTCACATAATTAAGAAAAATACTTATTAGAAACTAACTTGGACTTAAGTTTTGCCACCTTTTTTTAACCTAGTTGCTTTCATAGATGTTCATTTATTTAGCCTTCTTCAGTGTGGTAATATTTGTTTCCAAGATCATCCACTAGGTTTTCTTGCCTGTTATGTCAAGAGAAAAAATGCAATTTATACACGTAGTCTTTAGGCAATGTTTTTTAACCATCTTTCCTTCCAAGTGTTATTGATCATAGTCAAGATGATTTCAGCTAATTATCCACAGGAGATAAGTCAACTTATAGCCATTGGACACTCCACTGGAAGAAAATACCACCCTTTTAAGTTTACACAGTAAGAGTAAGAAAGATAGTAAGATGAAACTGTTTTCAATAAAGCAAAAGGGAGGAGTTCAATAAAGCTGACAGAGAACTTGAAGCAACAAAGAATTTGGAGACATCAAAGAGAAGTTGATTTCTATTAATTTGCTTTTCTAAAAAGTGACTGCTTTCCATTTATATAACCCTTGAAGCTCATCAACTAAATTTTACAGAGCCTTACTTCACTTTTTTTGCTTGAGGATTTATTTTGATGAGTTGAAATTATGCAATGTTTTTTTCTCTTTCTTTTTGTGAAATGACAGCTGTAAGTCAGGCTGCAGCCATATACAGCATCACTGTTTATATTTTCCAAATATATATATATTTATGCATCAGAGATGTTAATTCAGGTTTGAAAAACTGGGTGCTTAACAAATTGGTTATAAATTAAACAGAGTAGATTTTACATGTGTCCAAACCACTGTTCCTCAAACCTAAATTCTTTGCATGTTCCAGGAGACTTATATTTTTCTAACAGAACTCACAAGATATTAAACCATTTGTAAGTGAAAGAGTTGCTATTGAGTACTGCATCAAATGTCATCTCATACAGATTTTCTATGCTTAAATTACAGTTACATTACATAAATGCAGTTAGCTTGTACCACAAGGCTAAGAAAGCCCCAGTGAAATATCAAAGTAGCTCACAAAAACCTTGCAAAATCCTTTCAAATATAGGAAACTCTAAAAAAAATCATTTCGTTTTCTCTGAACGAATTAAAAGATGATGTAAATGTCCTTGAAAGTAAAACTTTATAATTAAAAAACTGACAGGTCCTTCACTATAAAATCATAAATGCTACTCAAATTGGACTTTTATAAGAGCTTAAACAGTGAGATTTCAAAGGAAATATTTTCAAGGAAATAGGATTTATCAATATCAGAAAATCATGAACATCGGATTGCTAGGTGACTAAAACAGTTGAAACTTAAAGGAAAAAATGATAAAGCATGGATTTGTATTTTTAATTTAAAACAAAGAAATAATAAGACCATAAAATAATTTTGAGCCTCTGCAAAACCTAGAGGGTAAATCTGTGCACTGGAAATTTTCCCATCCTGTTCATTGTTTTCCCTAAGTTTGATTTTTGATTTCTGGGATCACTTAGAAGTTAAAGTTTCTTGCATGATGATCATCACATTGAACAATCTGCTAACTATTTCAAACAGAGAAAAAAAAGTAAGCTGTCATGCTTGGTAGGGAGTTCTTTAATGCCCTAATTATAAATACTACCAAAAAATGTGACAAAAATTATAAGAGTAAATGCACCTTTGATTCTGAAAGATGCTAAAAATATTCGATAGTTGTGATGGTTGACCTGGGCTGGGTCAATAGGGTCTACCTTCCAGGAGACCCTATTTCTTCCCTCCATGACAGGATGCAGGTGGAGAAAATAAAAAGCAGAAAAACTCATGATTCAAGGTAAAGGCACTTTAATAAAGCAAAAGCAAAGGTTGTACATGGAAGCAAAGGAAAACAGAAAGATTTCTTCTGTACTTCCCATCAGCAGGTGATATCCAGCCACTTCACAGGTAGGGCTTTATTACAAATAGCAGTTGCTTTGGAAGACAAATGCTGTACTAATGGACTCCCCTCCCCCCTTCTCTCAGCCTTTATTGCTGAGCAGATGTTCTATGGTGTGGATATCCCTTTGGTTACTTTGGGTCAGCTGTCCTGGACATGTCCCTTCCCAAGACCTTGCCCACCCCCAATACCCTGGGTGCAGTAGGGGAGTCTTTGAGGGACAGCACTGATGCTGTGTTATCCACTCCTTTCTAGATCCCCTACAATGCACAGCACTATGAGGGCTGCAATGGGGAAAACTGACCCAGTCTCAGACACACCAAATACAGTAGCATCTCATTTTAAAGTATGTTTTTTATTCTGTTGAAACAGGTCATTGTCTTCTGATGTCTAACATTAAAATAAACCCCGAAAGCCTCATAAAGAAGTGTCTTCTTGTTTAAATAGTCACTAATAATAACAACTGAAATTAATACCAAGACTCTGAAACTGGATAGAAGTAACTGTAGAAACTTCTTCTGTAGTAATTGGAAACAAGAATTGTTACAATTCCTTTTATTTTTTTCCTTTATGCAAGTCTCTGCACAATATGTTTAAGCACAAAAACATGCTACTCAGGTACAATTGAACTGAATAAAAAAGAAATTATATACATTTGTAAGATCAAAGCAAGCATCCTTTCTTTCAAAAAATAAAAACACTGTCGCAATGACTTAAACAGCTGCACCTGCATTCTTGATACCATTTTCTGGGAGGGTGATTTCCAGTCACTTCAGCTATGGGTCAGTGAATAAAAAGGAAGTAACTTCTGGACCAGTATCTGCCATGGTCATTACTTGTTTGCATCAGTCTCACTGAGACTGAAATGTAATCCTGAAGGAGCACAACTGACACAGTGGTTTTGACTTCATTTCAGTCACTGAGATATAACACTATGAAAGGTATGCTGATTTTCTGAAGACTGAGATAATATGTCCCCTTAGGTAAATGTTTTGGAGGGCAAGGTGTTGCTTGTGTTATCAGGAGATGAGCAGAATAGACTCTTTTTTCAAGAAAGATTTCTCATGGGTTTGATTCAGCTACTTTCACATATTCCTTAGAGCAGTGGTTTAGTGCCCAGGAAACTGGTATGTATCCTTCTGAGGTCAACAGAGGGACCTGCTGCTTTCCAGCTCTTAGCTGAAGTCTGTCAGGCTTCTGTGTAGTTGCTGAGCCAGGCAAGCAGACAGACAAGTGCACACTGTGTGTGCAAGCTGTTTCATGTAGTTTTGCACATACGCAAAGTCTCAAACATCAGGCATTGGGGTTTGGACCCAGAAGTGTTGGCAGATGGAGGAAGGTGTAGGTCTCCTCAGTCACAGAATCACAGAATATGTTCAGTTGGAAGGGACCCACAAGGATCATTGAGTCCATCAATATTCTGCACAGCACCATCCCCAAGAGTCACACCCTGTGCCTGAGAGAATTGTGCAAACACTCGAATTCTGTCAGGTTTGGTGCTGTGGTCACTTCCCTGGAGAGCTTGTTCCAGTGCCCAACCATCCTCTGCGTGAAGAACCTTTTCCTGATATCCAATCTAAATCTTCCCTGACACAACTTCAGGCCATTCCCTTGGGTCCTGTCACTGGTCACCACAGAGAAGAGATCAGCACCTGCCCCTCCTCTTCCCCTCATGAGGAAGTTGTAACTGCAACGAGGTCTCTCCTCAGTTTTCTCCAAGCTAAAACCAAGTGCCCTCAGCTGCTCCTCATGCAGCTTTCCCTCAAGGCCCTTAACCATCTTTGTTGCCCTCCTTTGGACACTCTCTAATAGTTCCAATAGTTCTCTAATGTCTTTCTTATATTGTGGCACCAAAAACTGCCCCCAGCACTTGAGGTGAGGCCGCCCCAGAGCAGAGCAGAGCAGGAGAATCCTCTCCCTTGCCCAGCTGGTGGTGCTGTGCTTGAGCTAACAAAAGTGAGCTATTACTAGCCACCTTAATTAAATCCCCCTTAAAAAATTCCTTGCAAAATCTTTATGACAAGTAAGGATCAGCCAGGAATCTCCTTAATTTCTCCTAAAATTAAGAGAAGGGAAGAAGGAAGAATACAGAAATTTGAAAAGTACAGTGAAAATGGGGATATTTTTACTGATATTTTGGAGGCAAGCCAAACTACTCATTTGGATTCCTACTTGCACAATTTATTTGTCAGTCTTCTTTTTATATTACATAAGATAAGAGATTAATAGGAAAAATAAGGACACAGAAGAAAGTTTTAAAGTACTTAAGCTGACAATCCAACTGTCATAGATGTTGAGTTCACAGGCAGTAAATCCCTCCTCCTGCAGTGGACAAGTCTGTCTGCCTCCAAAGAGCTTTAGGAGAGTCATAGGATGCTTTGGATTCAGCAGGAAGGCTTTCATAGCTTTCTCTGACATAAGAGAACAGTAATGTGCATTAAATGTAAGCTTTGTTGGTGGATTGGATTAATTTTACTAGTGACATAAACTGAATTTAGATGTATCAACTGTTTAAAAGTTGGAGGTTGGGGTTTCTGAAGTGCTAAAGATTCTGCCAGGTCTGGTTTAGAGTTTTTTGTAGGCTGTAAAGCACAAACTCTGAAGAAAGTCTTCAAGATTTGATTCACTGTACCGGTTAATATCCCACACCGGTTCCTTTGGCACTCGATTCTTTATAAATGAAAGCTTTCAAATTGAAATCAAGTTTCAGGCAATTGCCTTTCTGAGGACAAACAAAAGAACCAATAAGGAGCTGTGCAAGAACCTTTCAGGAAGTCATCTGGGAGCTTGAAATTCTGAGTTTTCCCTTTGTTATTGAACTGATTGCTTCCTCCTTTGGTATCTCTTCCTCTCCCCTGCAAATGAAACATCCAGTCCTGTCTTTCTGAAGAGAGTTGATGGATGAAACCATTTCATACTATGCACTGCTACCCAAGCTCTTTTTATCCCAAATGGATTCTGCATATGGCTGATTTTCCCCATACAAAGTAAGAAGTAAACAGAGAGTGATAGATATTGGCTTTCCATCATCTGATCTGTCAGCTGCTGTACATTTGGAAGTTATCTATGCCTTTAATTGTGAGTAGGAGAGGGATTTAAAGCTTGCAGGAGCTTGTAATTGTTTCACAGTAAATCTACAGATAAGCCCCTCTTCCTTACTGCCCACACAGTTCCACTGATTTTAGAATATTATATTGTCCTTCTCCCTTCAAATGCTGGTGCCTAAAGGAAGATCTATTATCCTGAAGTCTTTGTAGCTTAGACTCTAATGTGATGCTGATATTGCAAGCCAATAACTAAAATGAGGACCTATTGAAACGAAGGTTAAGGCTTCTTTTATTACTGCCATAGTTCTTTACTGCATTAATTTTGAAACATATTTCTGTTTGTTTAATTGCGGTCTTAGAATTAAAATTTTTGATTATTGACAAGTTTCTTTCTCATGTGAGGTATTTCTGGAGACAAGGTGGGGAGGGAGCATTGGGGGAGGGTAATGAAGAGGAAGGATTTCTACCTTTGAGTGTGCCAGACACTGTGAAATTCTCTTTTCAGTTTACTTCAGTGGATAAAACAGACTTGTTTTGATGTCTAATTCTCAAATTTCAGCTTATTCCTTATTATGAATGGTTTGAATTCAAGTGAGCAAATACCTTATGAAAATCAGGTAAATGGTCCTGTGATTAAATAAATACCTGTGGTCCCTCTGGGTTTGTCTTTGTTTTTTGGTGTTTTTTTTTTTTTTTTTAATCACCATCAATCTTGTCTTGTCTGTGCAGTGAGGATACAAGAATAGGTGCCTGTTTAGCAAAGACTACTGGGGTAAATGAGATAATGAACAGCCACAGTTGCTTGTGTTCCCCAACCTGCCTAAGAATTGTTCACTAATATTATTACTACAAATGCACAGGAGAAAAGTATTTCGGTTTATCCATCCTCCATTCACTGGCAGGAATTTGCAGTACAATAACATTGCTTATGGTTTCTTATTTAGTATTAGTCTAATTACATTCTTTGAATCAGTGGGTGACAAAAGGAAATCATGATATAAAAAGATGAGGCAAACACAGCTTGCACCGGCCCCAGGTAGGATGTGCTGTTCCTGGCCTACGTCTCTAAAGAAGCACAAGTTACTTCATGCTGACCTTGAAGGTTTCATGTGACAAGAGTGACCAGGTCAGAGGACACAGAGATGTGATCTGCAGCTGTAACTGGAGCTTCTCTCCAGGTGGACTTTGGGCTGCATGGACCTAAGAAGACTGGATACCACCAATGAAAGCCCAAACAGTTTGTGGTGAGGTAGTGCCTCCTGTATCTGTTGTCACACAAAGCAGGTAATTATCCCAGTGCCAGGGATATTTGGTATTTTTACAGAGAGATGCTAATATATCATAATAACTAACAAACTTTAGATAGTTTATTTTTGCCTTGACTTCAATTCTTATTTCTAGTGTCCTCTTTTTTTCCATTCATTTCATCAAAATAAATGTTGTAACACATACAAACAGACATGATGAAAAATAACATGTCAGATACATTTTGAGAATAAAACATTTTGTCATTGTGCATTCTCTTTTAAAATCAGAGGGTACAGTAATTGCATTTGGCTCGGTATTTCCTCTGACAAGGAGGTAATTTACTTTCACAGCTGCCTTATAAAACAGGATGACGTTAAAGGAATAATTGACAATTTGTGGGATTTTTTGTGATTGACATTTATGTTTCCATTTTAATTGAGTTTACAGGATTCTCCTTTCTGTTCTGTGTGTATTTCAATAATCACTCAGCGCTAAAATTTTCACATAGAACTTCAAATAGATTGGAGTAACATTTTGTATGCCAACAGTGGTGAACAAAACCCACAATTTTCCTTTCCTTTCTTAATATTATAAGATGATAAAGTGAAGTGTATACTGTTACAAAACCAACAGAAATTATGGTTGTGACCCCAGTATTTTTTGAACAATGCAATCAAATGATTCCATGTATGTAGAAACCTAAGTAGAAAAATAAGAAGACTTTGACAATAGCACCAGAGATAGGCTTGATTCCTTATTTATTGGACTCTGAACCCAAGCAATTTTTGTGTGCTTAAGCAAGTATTCATAATGACATGACATTTTAAAGATAATAGTATTCATATTTTCTGTGGGTACTTGGCTACAGGGAACAGAAATGTACCTACATAGGGAGAAAACAGACAAATGGAGGTTCAGTAAAGCATTAAGCAATATCACTAATGACAATCGCAAAATAAAGCAGTGGGAAAAGAAGGGAACTGACATTGTTCAACAACCCATAGCAGAATAAGATTAATCTTGAAACACTGACCTGTGGACTAATTGGTAAATTGCGTAAATTACTTAAGGGCCCTTAACATTATAACATTTAATGATTTATGTCATTTGCAATGTGCAATGTGTCACATCCAGTTGCAGTATTCTGTATGTTATGTGTAACCGTCTATCCAGAAAGTTGTTGCTAAATTTGCCTAGCTCTTCCTCCGTATATGAGAGAATAAAATTTCATCTCCTTATATAGTTTAAGGAAGCAAAATAAAAATTTAAAGCTACATGGAAACCATTTGTTATTTTGACATTGAAATTTCTCCTCTAAGATACTATCTAGACTGATGAGTTTTCCTAATCTGACACCAGTGCTGTTGTTCCAACTGGATATGCAGACTTACCAAAATGTGCATAGCTTCTGATAGTTTATTCATTTAGCTTAATAGCTTTTCAGTTTTATTGAGCATTGCTAAATGGAGGGAAAAAAAAGGCTTTTAGAAGAAAGCCAGTCTTCAAAAAATTTTGGAACTTTTGGTCATTTCAATTTAAATTTCTTCACTAATTCTATTTTTTTAATCAATCAATAATACTATTATAATTTGATTTTTGCCATTTTTACCATCTCTAAATTTTTATAAACAGCTCATATAAAATCTCCAGATTCTTTGATACTTTCCTTACAGGTAAATTAAATCTAAACTAATAGAACTGGCTGTTTACTGAAGTATTTTATCAAATTTCATGCCTCCAAGGCTTTTGTTTAATTCTAGCTTTCACCTACAGCAATTAAAAAAGTAATTGGTGATAGATAGGAGAGGTCTGTCAGTTACATTGGTGGCGACAGTAAGGGGAACAGTTTAAAAAATATATCCCCACCTTTTCAGTTCAGTATGGGCATTTGTATGTTCTTATGTCAAACAGTCCCTCTTTGTAATTCTGGGTGTAGATATTAGAAGCCTGACTGATGCTGCATGTATGTATTAGAGCACATGTGTGGATAAGTGTGTATGTGTGTGTATGTGTGTGTGAATACACATTCATGTTCAGAGAGAGTTGCATCTTCTGAGATAGACACTTCTTTTTTTTTGCTTGTTTGGTTTGGTTTGGGTTTTTTTGTTGCTTGTTTTGTTTTGCAACATGCTGAAAACCTTTACTGTGATGCATGGAACTGGCATTCTGCTTAGAATTGTATATGTCTGGTACAAGTGTGCTGAGCTGGAAAACTGTATTTTGCAATTCCATTGAGATTTTGCCAACAAAGGTCTGACTCATACAAATTGATAATATATACTCTGAAATCTTTGTCAGTTGAACATTTTTACAGTAATAATCTTCTTGCAGCAGTAATCAACATAGACATGTTGTTTCAGAAAACAGTACAGAAGAGCCACTGGAAAAAGCAAAACATATGGAAGTATTTGACTGAAGAGCTACTTTTCCTCATTTCAGTAAATGGTCCCTATGCTAACCCAACTCTGTCACCAATCAGCACAAACCTCTCCATCCACAAAACACAAAATGAGAGGGAGAGTTTGTCTCCTAAGGATTTTAAGGAGAAATTGTGGGGCTTTTTTGTTGTTTTGGTTTTTTTTCCCCTGCCTTTGTCTCTTGTTACAGAGAAAGACTTTGTCTTTTTCTTCCGCTCCTGAATTCTTTGTTCATGAACAGGAAAAAAAGGTTGATCGAAATGTTCTAAGAGAAATGCTTTAATACTTGCTTCAGGTTTAAGAAGAAAAAACAATGCCTAATCACAGCTTCCACTTCAGTGAAACAGATTTTTCACTTACTTTTAAAACTGTGACATCAGTCAAAACATCTCCATCATGAAAAAATAAGGTACAGAAAGTGTATTTGTAAAAAAGTAACTGGTAGCGCTAGAAAGAAAGAAAGAAAGAAAGAAAGTAACTTCTTTTCATTTTCCTCCAAAAAGAGCTTAAAGTTCATTCAATAAACTCTAAGGTCTTCAACATCACATCCTGGTAAATGTATTTAATCAAATTTTGCATTATTTCATATTTGCAAATGGTTTTCTATTCAAATACATCTTTAACATAAAAAAAGAATAGTGACAGACAAAAAACAAGAACTTCATATTGGACACTGACAGATTTTTTTGTCCCACTGATTACCGTTGTCTTCTGTGCAGGTTATGAAAGAGAAGATTTTTCTCAGTAGTTCACTTATTTATTAGGAAGCACTTCACATAATGAGAGTGCAGTTCTTCTATGATATATGGCTTTTAATTGGACCTATACTCATTGGAACTACTTATGTAATATTACTTTAAATGTGCTGAGGTGTAAATAATATGATTTTCAATTCCCCCTTTGTACTTAGAGACACAAGTATACTTCCAGCAATTATCTTTGAGAAATATACATTATTTGCTTATACTTCTCTTGGTTCCGCCTTTAATTTTGCTTAGGTAATATTAGTATTTTTTAATTTACTTTATTAATTTTCAAAAATCAGTATTTGTAGTCCTTTTGAGTTAACTTAGTTTGCACTTGATCTATTGGCAAAATGGTTTTGAATTGTTTAGAAAAGTATTTCACTGACTTCTGATGATGTTTCTTCATCACCGAGAAAACTTTTGTTTGTACTGCTCTTGCATCTTATAATCTGCAACATTTGAAATATTATAAGTACTGGGAGGACCATGTGCAGATCTTTCCTTATGTAGAGCAACGTGCTTGCCAAAAATGGTTCTGTTAATGCTAAAATAATTTTGGTGCACATTAAGGTCAAGCTCTGTCTCTGCAAACTCTTGAGACCTGGCAATGCCACATGCAGTTAGCGTTAGCCAGCTGATGTCCCTGTAGGTGCAGGACAGGCACCTTTGGAGAGTGGTGACATCCACCCAGAGAAATCTTGGCCAGCTGTTCCTGTCTCCTTCCATTATGTGGAAAGAGAATCGAGTAGTCCCTGTATTTCTAACCTTTAGAAAGTTGAGGGTAGGTGAGAGGAGTTGCAGCCCGAGTGCAGACACGTTAGTGCAGCCGCTGGGGCTCCGGTGGCGCCAGCAGCGTGGCGGTACCGCAGAGCAGCCGCTGCCCCGCGCCGCCCTGAGCAGCGCACGGAACGGGCCCTGCAGGGCTTGGGTCAGCACCACAGGTGGGTGAGGAGCTGCAGCTGAGTCACAGTGAGGGATACTGGGGATAGACCTGGGCACACGGGTGCTGTATCAGCGTGAGAGATGGTGGGTGAGGGAGGAAAGGACAATGACGCATGTTTTCCTGCACAGCCTGAGAGAGAACCCGAAATTACAGTTATTGGCACTCCAAGATACCTGAGCAAATAACACATAAAATGCCCTGCTATAATATTTGCCATGTGCCCCTCACTCCCAAAGTACACATTAGGACCAAAGTTCATTTTCTCTCACTGAAAACTCGTGACACATTTGGGATAAAGTACTGCATACTAAAATTTCATTAAATAACTAAAAATTCACTGCCAGAGCTGAAGTAATTATTCAAGAGTTGTGCTCTCATAAAAGGCTTTTTATCTTGCCTTTAAATCTTCTTTTAATGATGTGCTTTTCATTTAGTTATAAGGAAATTACTTGAATTGTCTCAATGAAAGTTTAAGCAGTCTTTATTCTGTGACTAAAAACATGCACAAGAACAAATAATTTCAAAGATATATATCAAGTATATGCAAACACTACAGAATCATTTCTTTTGAAGCAATTTTGTGAAACCACTTAAAATCATATAGTGAAACATGAATCTTATAAACTGAAAAGGAAAAATGAATTTAAAATATAGAGAACAAACTTAATTTGTGCTTGTCTGTGAACATTTATTACTAAAAGATATTAAACCAGAATTTTTAATGTTCATAATGACTCATGCTCACCCTACTACTTCCAACATTACTGTAATGAATGCAATTTTCTGAAAAAATATTACTGTTTTGTAATTAGTTGTATGAATATAGAGAAAAAAGTGGTTCCTTTATTTGCTCAGTCATAGGGTTGAGAGCAGGATAGTCATCTCTATGTAGACTCATGTACCTTGCCAGGGCCTTATGGAGAAATCTTGGCCAACTGTAGCGTTGTAGGTCTGTCTGTAGTTCCCAAAATAATGGGAAGTGTGCATACCTGCCTTGCAATATAGCAGTGAGATGGTCCAGGCTCCCTGCTGTGGAAGAAAGTCTTCACACAAACTCACAGAAAGGCAGCCAAAAAAAGCCTGAGTACCAGATATTTTAAAATTATTTAGAGACCCAGGATTCATTGTAGGCAAAGGAGGGATGCTTAAAGTTTTTTATTGCTTTATTGGGCATAACTTGTTTGGTTTAGCCCAACATAATAGCACAAACCACAAACCCAGTACACTGTTAAAGCCTGAAGGTTTTTGTTGTACTGAACTGTGAGAGTTCTCAGGAAATTTAATGGTACCCCAGACAGAAAACAGAAGAAACCAGAAGTGTCAGCAGTGCACAGGCAAGTGTAACAGCAGTGGATGGGTACCTGTGCTGGGCAGCAGCCCTCACCTGCTCCCATTCCTCAGGTGAGTAAGGGACAGTCCAGTGTCTTCCTGTGTCAAATGTGCCTTTGAATTCTGGAGCAAGTTGTATTTGGAGGTAGATGGGCATGAGTGGCACCTACAGAGAGCATACAGTGCAGGCTCTCTGGTCATCCCTGCTGCAGCCCCAGCTTTAAAGGGGTCTTTGGCAGCCACATCAAACCAGTTTTTGATCTACACATAGCTCATGAGCAATGGCTATGTCAGTTCCAGCCTGAATAAATCTCTCCAGCTGTGGCAAATGCCTAGCTTGCCTCAGGACCTGGCTTGATTTTTCCAAAGAAAGAGAACACCCTTCATGCCTGTTCACCCAGGACCATCTGTCACATCTCTGCAGCCTCAGACACGTCCGTGATGTTGGTGATGCTGCACACATGTCCAGCTGCCCTGTGTGCTGCCCTGTGCTGCCCTGTGGTCCTGTCCCTGAACACAAAGCTCTGTGTCTTTGTGACTATTGCCAGCTTCATTCTCAGGTATGACTATCTCCCTCACAAAAAAGGATACAGAGGCAGGAGTTTAATCTCTTTGTGCTGTAAAATTAGGACAGGCATAGGTGATCTGTTAGGTGCTACCATGAGGTGAACAAACTAAAATGTAGCAGTAATGACCATGTCAGACTTTTGAGTCTAATTCTTGCCTTGAGTGATGTGAGCAATAATTATACTCTCTGGTGAGCTGCTCCATGGACACGAGTAATTATAGTCCTCGATACACAAAAACGTGTACCTCATATAATGAAACACAGAAGTAAACAAAAATACATGGACTAGAACTAAATGTTCAGAATGCCGTTTATATGCTTGACTTTAGACTTTCACCCGAAGTTTTACATTCGAAAGAAATCTGCAGGTGGAATTCTGGCCTTATAAGTGGAGCTTGTGTGAAAAGTAGTTGTTAGAGATATTTGTCCAATACCTGAAAAGAAAATGGTTAATCAACTGAAATATTTCATTTGGTAGTAATCAAAGTGAAAATTTTGCAGAGATACACTGCTTCTAAAGTTAAAATACAATTCTCTGCTCACGTTTCTGTGGTAACTAGCTCAGTAACACTAAATAATTTAGTATTCCAGCCCCATTTCATTAAAACCCTAGAGTCCTTGCAAAGAATAAGTATGAAAGTATGAAATTCATGTGACTAATTGTAGTCAGTTACTCTTAAGAGTCAATGCAGATCTAGGGAGTAACTCAATTCATCCTAGAATAGATGTCTTAAATATACTGTGGATATGTGTATTTAATCAAAAGAATCTTATCTAGAAATATACAAAGCTTAGGCCTAGAAATCTGATCTCCTTGTGTTCAGATTTCATTAGATTAAACCTGGTACCAAACTTTCTGGGTATCCACAAAATGTATAAAGCTTACCATGCAAAAAGCTGCAGTGGAAACCCATGCTGGCCATCCAACTTTCAAGACAGATTTGGCCATCAGTCAGTTACATTCAGTCAAATTCTTGTACTTTTGTAGGGAAATTGACTACATGGCTACATAAATTCATGTCATTTCCAGCCCTTCAGTGTTTCCATACCTGAAAGAACATGGCACTGAAACATATGTGGTGGAAATCCTGGTTCCACTGAAAGAGAAAAGGGCTTCTTTGATTTCTTTGACTTCAGAAATGCCAGGGTTTCACCCAAGGATAAGGATGGTTGTGCCATGTCAACCTAGGTGTTCACAGGAAATGAAGAGAGTTCCTCAAACTTCAGAAAAAAATCAAACAACCCCCCCTTGTCTGGCAGGCTCCTCATTGCATGTTCCATCAAGGCACCTTCAGGCAACTCTGCAGTAGGGCACAGGTTGTCTTGTGCTTGAAAGGTGAACAAAGAAACAAGTGCTGGAGTTCAGCAATGACTCACATCTGGCAGTACATTTTCCTGGCACTTCTGAGTGACACTGCCCTGCTCTGCTCCACAGAAACATTTTAAATTATGTGGGAGATATTTTATATGGAATAGCAAAGCATGCTGTATGGGACTCAAAAGGATCTTGTTATTATTTCATCCCTTATTCAAATTACTCTTTAGATCAAGATTGTATTAATGCTCATAATTAATTTGGTCTTACATAATGCATGTAATCCAAGTATCTCACAACACTTCTTGAGCATTCTCTAATTAAGCTAGTCACAATCTCTCAGTGAAGTACTCAAGGAATCTCTGTGACTCGTTTCATCCAGTGCCAAGAAGCAGTCACCTCTGGGGTCAAGTAAGGCACAGCAACATGTTCAATAATGCATAGCAGCATTGTGTCACACTTTGGGAGGGAAGTGAGAAGTAGAATCGTTAATTGGAACTACAGGGGGTTTAAGGAAAGAAAATGTATTTATCTGCAATTTCAGATTTAAAGGTGCTAACTTGTTCTTTGCTCTGAAGATTGTCAAAGGCCCTTTCATGTCCAGTTGGCTTTTTTAGTTCACAAGTCTGAGAGGAATGCCTTACCATATCATGATTTCATGACCTATTATACTTTGAAATTCTGTATCTACACATAGCATTTACTTGCCCAAAGTAAATAGCCAGCGTGATTCTTTGATCCAAGCTGTAAGCAATTCCCAATATTTAACATTTCTCCCTAAAAGGTTTATTTCAAGCAGTTTTATTATCCCCAGCATACAGAAAAAACCTGAAGCATTGGGAAAATAAATGATCTTCCTCTACATACTGAGAAAGTCAGTGATTAAAAGGTCATCAAATCTTGTTTTCCAAGCCTATATTAGTTTGCTAAGCTCTCACTTGTCATTCTTTTTGCCTGTTAAATCATCCCTAGCATTCAGTCTGTATGACACTCTATTTTTGATGCCCTTAATTAAAATACAGCTTGAACACAGAGTGTATAATATTCTGCCTAACAGGAGAGCTTTCACATATCCATTCTCACTTGTTCCTCTACAAAAAAAAAAAAAAAGCTTTAAACCCCCAAAAAACTACTAATACCACTAATGCAGAAGTTCCCTAAATATATTCTGGACAACTGCTCCTCAAGGCAGGAGCACCCCTTTTGTGCTGCTGGAGCTTCATCCTTCATGGAGAAATGCACCAGGTACAAGTCACCCAGGCTCTTTGGGGCTCCAGAGGCTGAGGCAGATGGGACACAAGCTTCAAGGGTCATTGGGGCACAAATGACTTCACCTGCAATTCCTCCATGAGCAGGATTGTCACTGGTAACAGCTCTGAACTTCTCACAGGTTCTTGCAGCCAGATCAGGCTGTGGTGATCTCCTGTGAGCTCCTGTCTAGTATGCAAAACAACAGATTACCACAAAGGGATTTTTACATAGGATAAAAACCTATAATTAATTTAAATCCTGAGAGAAAAAGGATCTGCTGTGTCTATAGGTGAAGTATCATAATGGAAAATTACACTCACCAATGAATAGCAGAGACTTTATTGTCTCAATTATAAGAAAACATGTCTCATGTTTCTAAACAAGTTTGCTGAGACAGGGGAGGAGCCTGAAAAACCTAGATACTTTTACCAGGGCCCAGAAAAGCCAAGAGGGCCAGAAAACTCACCTTTCTCCATACTGCTCATAGTATTGTGGGAAAATTACATATATATATACTTTTCAAACCTTGACTTTCATGTGCATATCTTTTTGTTTTGTTTTGTTCTTTGTAACAGAATGTGTATTCTTATGATGAAAATGGATAAAAAATATAAGGAACATGTTAAGGATTTCTGATTATTATTAAATTTTGATAAACAAAGCCACTACTGTAGCACATGAACAGTACACAGATTAAAATACATAGAAAACAATGTAAAAACATCTATAAACCCCGTATTTTTACTAGGCAGTAATTATATAATCTGCAGTGATTTATACTATCCTCCATTTTATGAAAACTGTGAGAACAGATGTACATTATCATTGTCAAGGGAGCAGACAACCAACATGACCATTCCCAAGATGAAAACACATTTTTGAGATGACACTTTAAGTAGAGCTCCTATAACGATTAAAATTCCACTTTCTGAATGTTTTAATTTCTTGCCAGATCTTGATGCTTCGAGATCTTTTGTGCAGTTCTCCTATGAAAAAAAAATTCTAGAAAAAAAAATCAATCAAAGCTAATTTTTCCAGTTTTCTGATCAAAGAATTATCACAATTGTGAAATAATGTTATTCCTGAAGGTAAAAAACCCAGTTTCACATTTCACCAGAATATCTGTCAAAGTTTTAACAGCTTTTGTGGTGTTCTTTAAACAACTTTACTCGCTTTGAATAATAATAATAAGAGAAATAAGGCTTTTCATTTCAGGAAAAAAATCTTTAAAAAGGAATTTATATTCTCTTTCTGATTACACAGAAAAATCCACATCTCCTTCACAGTAGATAATAAATTCCAGATGATTGTATGAATCATGTTTACTATGGTGTGCATCATTAACAGCTGTAGCTGCATGGTCACAGTAGCTGCACTTATATTTTCTTTGTAGAAAAATCCATGCACTTTCTTCTCAAGAAAGAAAAAAGAAGTAGTCTCTAGTGTCAGATGCTAATTGCTGAAAATTACTGAGTTCATTACATTGCAGGCCAAGGAAACATATGGGAGCAGTGAAGTTAATTTCAAGGAATTAAAAGAGAAGTTAAGGTTGAGCTCTTCATAGTGATGAGGAATGTGGGCTTCTAGGTGATGCAACTCTCTTCAAGTGAGGGACCTAATTATGTTCTCTAAGTCAGGAAAACTTAATTCAAGTTGGAAATTCCTTGGTATTATTTGCTGACACTAAAGGAAATGAAAGGTAACTAACTCACTCCTTGATAGCTGACTGTATCTACATTTTGGCGACATGTTTCTATTCTAAGTGCCTACAATTATCGTCTAATACTAGTTCTAAACTGTTTATGATAGCCATTCCTAAAATCAACTGGAAGCCTGGGAAGGTGCCAGGGTTTACATGCCTAAGGGTGATGCTAGGGCAGTGATATTAGCAGTGCTAAGTGTGCAACAGGGAGTCATAAACTCTTATTTCTTGTTTACATTTTCAAAAAATAATTGTGTTTGAGTGAATAAGTGAATGTGTTTTTTGAATATTGATATAACTGTACTTGCTGCTGTACATAAAGTGGGTGAATTATCAAAGAAAGCACAGTAGATATAAAACCCCACATTGCTGTAACCAAAATACAATGACCAGATGTCTTGACTTGGCACAGATTTGTAAATACTTTGGTATATGTGGAGCATAAGAGACTTTTGATCTTATTTGCATAAATTTATACAAAGAAGAGGAAGCAATATTTAGAGCCAGATTTAAGTTTTAAATGTGTGTGTGCTAATGCAAAACTCTAGCTAAAGCCATCAGTTGTTGTTAGGAATGTTAAACAAAAGTATTGCTGCATGTCATTGCTCTGTTAGGATTTAGAGGCACTTAGAGGGAAAAGTGTAGGCAGCCAGCTGCACTGATTAAAAATGGCTGAAATCTGCTCTTAAGGGTATTGGCACATCACAGCTGGCAGAACAGCAGAAATACCTAAATTAAAAGTTAATTTGGGTATCTCCATGTTTTGTGGCAGTCTGGCACGTTCTACGTTACTTTTGGTGAGGCTGCACAGATGTTACCGAGGGGAAAGTAAGCCAGTTCTCATAAGTTTACAGCATATGTTTTGCTGCACTGCTCAGATGTGCTTGGCTTTACTAGTCAAATTCAAAATGCATAAAATGGCAGTGATTTTTCTCCAGTTGTAACCATTTATTCTACGGCAAAATTGGATCACTGATAATAAAGGAAAAAAACAGGCAGTGGGGAAATGTAGGCAACAGAAAAGCAGTGGAGATTCTCCTAGGAAAATGTTCAAGAGAGTTATTTGCACTGAAACAATGAAGGGTATCTCAAATGCTGAACAGTTCAATATCCTACCCTAGTCATACTTAACCTGCTATACAGATTAAGACCATTATAAATAAATTCAGTCCCCACCCCCACACAGAGTTAACCAAATATAGAACCAAGACAGACGGAACCTCAAGTACAGAAGGAAACATCTCATTTCTCAGTCATACTCAGTCATCCAGGAGAACAGATGGCCCTTAATAGCATGCCCTGAAACATCTAATTACATGAGAAACTTTGTATAGTTTTTCTGGACTTTTAATTGGTCTCCCAACTGTGTGTGGAGACAGCCAAATGTTTTAATAGATTAAATAATAAATATCAAGATAGACTGTGTTACAGCATGTACAAAACCTGGCTGATTTACTCTTAAGGTGGATGTAAAAATATGGCAATGCATTGAGGGATTCAGCCCTGCAAATCCAGACTGTCATGCAGACAAGCTCTACTAATTTCTTTGGAAGTCTTCCTCATAACATGTTGGGTGCCTTGACATCTCACTATATAGAATCAACAGGGTGTGTATGATAACAGATTTAGGATCGCTAAGAATTTAGCTTACATAAATGACATGAATGGAGCAATGGTCGGTAACTATAGCAACCAATAAGACCCGAACAGGAGAGGGGAATGGACATTGCACATCCCCATGCCAAGCTGAAATGTGATACAATAACGACAAGATTCACAATATATTGGAAAGATACAATCTACTGAAAAAATATTTTTTAAAAAATTTCTATTAAAAGAATTAGTGCAAATTTAATGATGGAAATGTAATTAAGTACCTAAACAGTAGTAAAACCAAAGTATAATCAAGTTCACTAGTGTCCGTTAATGAGCAACAGACACAGAAACTAAGCATTAAGTGAAGCACGAAAAATCATCAGCAGTAAATGCGTTTTTCAGTGTGCACTGAATTCAGAACCTTATCTAGAGATATAGGATCTATACTTCAATTGCCCAAAACCTTGTATAATGTTTCCCTCTAGTAATAAAGGCCATAGGAAAGCATATGAGTTCTGCTTAGTTGGTCGATCATATAATTTAATCCAGGTTGTGATTTTGCTGTTTAACCACTTTAAATTTTGTGCTGCAACTAGAAAAGCTGTTCCAAAATGTTGTTGCTCTGATGCTTAGAAACGTTCTTTTCATGATAGATTTACAAATAGCCAGTTTATACCCATTTTCTCTTGTGCCAGCAGTGGCTATTAGTTCAAATGGCTTTTCTCTGGTGTATTAACATGCAACATTATGGATATGCAACATTTTGTTAAGCTGTGAAAGACAAGTTCCTCTCGGAACTCAAGATGGAACCACAGAATGGTTCGGGTTGGAAAGGAGCTTTAAAGGTCATCTAGCCCAACCCCCCTGCCATGGGCAGGGATGTCTTTCACAACATCAGGCTGCTTTTAAGCCCCATTCAACTTGGCTTTGGACACTTCCACGGATGGAGCATCCACAACTTCTCTGGGCAACCTGTGCCAGTGCCTCACCACCCTCACAGTAAAGAACATCTTCCCTAACATCTAACCTAAATCTCTCCTCTTCTGGTTTAAACTCATTCCCCCTTGTCCTATTGCTACTGACTCTGGTAAAAAGTCTCTCTCTTCTTTCTTGTAGCCCACCCCTATGTGTATTGGAAGGCTGGAATAAGGTTTTCCTAGAGCTTTCTTTTTTCCAGGCTGAACAACCCCAGCTCTCTCTCTCAGCCTGTTTTCATAAGAGACGTACTCCAAGCCTCTGATCATGTGAAAACTTTCTTCCTTCTTAAGCATCTTAGATGCCTTTCTCTGCTCTTCAGCATGCTTAATTCTCTTGTGTGAGCAGCTGTAATTGTACACTATATTCCAGGTAAACTCTTGCTAGAATACTGTTTAGTACATTTCTGTTCATGAGAAGATGTTTTCATATGACTGCATCACATCAGGCTATCACAGGATCTCTACTAGATATATTTATTTTTTTTTTGTATTGTTGCACAGGTGACTTGATTTGATGCAGAAACTCTAGATACTACTCCTTTACTACTCCTTAATTCTTGGCCTTGTGTTTTGTGCCACTGAATGTTGTCCTATTTCTATTAACTCAATCATCAACTCAACTCATGAGGGTGCAAAAACCTCTATCCCATCTATGGTTGCCACTTCATTGTCTTTTATTCCTGTACATGTGGTTATGTTGTAATAACTGAGCTTTATCATTGTTATTTATACGTGTCCTCCAGCATATGCCTGGAAAATTGTAATCACAGTGATCAGAATTTACTGGAAATATAGAGATGTCTATTCACCTGCCTGTGCAATATTTCAGAGATTGCCTCAGTGAAATCTCTTTTGCACTCCTTCCACAATGCAACTGACCAAAATCCTTTCTGGTTTCATCTATATAACCTTTATTTCACTGTTGGTTATTACCCCAATGATTCTCATTCGCATGCTTTAATCTTGTCTTTCCTGGACAGTACAAATCTATGGGTATTAATCACTGTATTTTCATTATGATTCTGGTTGTTATGCAAGAAAGAATCAGTTGATTAAGAAAGATCCAGACTGATCAGCAGTATTTTACACATATTTCCCAGAATGCAGGAGGATACAAGAAATGAAAGACAATGGGTGACCATGGCCATGAGATCTGAAAGCAAATCCTGTTCTGCACAGGTCCCAAGTGTTGCAGATGTGAAATAACTATGTAGAAGGTATAACATCTAAAAGATAGTGCTTTCCCTTTTAGTTTGTATAGTTAGTCAGTGTGACACACCTTATTAGCTATATTTGCTGTCTCTTTTCTCTGTTCACAGGTAAATCTGGTTAAATCAGATGTATGTTTACAATGGTTCATAAAGATGCTTCTTTTCCTCCGAAAGAATGCAAAAATCTTACAGAGCAAGAAAATTTACAGTGCTAGGCCTATTACCAGCCAGAAGAAACCCCAAGAGCTCCCTCTCTGGGTAGAACAGCAGATGTTCTCTGGACCATCTGTGGTGGCTTGTGCCAGAGGTTCGTAATGCTCACTTCCCAAATACAAGGTCTCTCTATGAAGTCCCCTCCTTGCCCTTTCATGCAAATCCTAGTTGCTACCTGCTTATGGACTGTAACATTGCAAAAAGCCTGGATTTCAGGCTCTCCCCTCTCATGACCATTTCAGGGCAACTTCTGCCATGAAGGGGTTAAGTTGCAGTTGCTGAGGTTGTCAGATGAGATGGTCAGACCCCACTGCCCTGTCCCACATCCCTCTCTCGGGGTTTTGTCCAGCTGCAGTTCCCTAAGGCATACCCAGGTGGTAAGTAGACAAGTTGGTTCTATACCACTAAACATACCAGTCCCATCCAGTGCATATATTTTCCTTTGTGCTCCTGAAAATTACCCCTTCTCATGGTTGGATATTCAAAATAGTGCCAAAATCTTTATTTGCTGCTATCAGAAGGTCTGGGAGTTCAAGAACTTCTGATATTAAGCTCCTGAAGCACAGAGATTTGTCTAGCAGTTAGCATTTTTGTGTCCCCAGACCTTTCACTGGCATACTGTCAACCTACTCATGGTGCAGAGGCTGCAGCATTTACCCCTTTGTGTAATGATTTCCAGATGCTGGAAAAGTTTCCTTGTATTTCAAAAATTCCACAAAAAAGTACAAGAAAGATAGCCTCATTTAAAAGTGTAAAAAGCTAAAAAGTACTCTACTCTTTAAACATCTTGACAACTGCATTGCTAGAGGCAGAGTTGTACTGGAAGTCTTCCAGGGTGGAGAAATAGGATAAGAAACAGGATAAGAGAAATGGCATTAAAGAACCACAAACCTCCATATTACTCACAGGCTCTGAAAAATGTCCAAAGAAAAGTTTGCTGAAGTAATGACACAGGGGGAGGTACGGGAAAGTCAAGCTTGGGGGAAAGAAAAGCAGGATCTACAATTCCAGGAACTTCAAAATACTTAGTTATATTGTCCAGGTTGTCCTTTTCTTATGCTGAAGGAAGAGTCAGACCATGGGAATTCAAACAAGGAAATTTTGAAGCAGTCAGAAAGGGCCATGAGAAAGTAAATTATAGATAAGGAATGAAGAAAGTTATTTGGAAATACTGTTTTGCATTATGATGGACAAGTCAAATAACCTTCTGGATGGAATCAGCTAACTCAAATAGGGAAGTGAAACACAAAGTACTGTAATTGAATACAGACCTAACCAAGATGACTACTGATAAGTATTCAGCACACAGGACTTCAAGTTTATAAAAAAAAAAAAAAGAAGAGAAAGCACATCCTAGAAAGATCTCTGTGTGTGATCACTGTTTAACCAATCAAGCAGATGAATAAATCAAGTGAAAATTAAGTACATTAAAATTCTTAGCATTAGATCAGGCAAAGAACATAAAAACAACCAAACCAAACTTGTTTACGAGAGAACAGATCTGTTTCTTTGGAATAAGAAATATGAAGAAATCTTCATGCAAAACTGCAAAAACAGCTCTAAACTAGCCATACATAATATAGCTCTGCAGTGTTATTCTGCATTTAAATTAGATGTATGCAGCAGTTAGGAGTTGCAATCAAAACAGAAAAGGGGTCTGGGTAGTGTGACAGTTTGCTATTTCCTATCTAGTTGTATATTTGCTTCACTGTTTTCTAGTTTTCATTCTGTATCTCTCCAGTTTTTGCCTTCTTCAAAATAAAAATAGGCAGATGGAGGAAGAAGAATTAGTTACTGGGAGCTTATTACAGAGTGGCTGCTAAACTGATTAGGGTATTGGAAACCATCAAACAACTAATCTAGATCAACGCACAAGGTCACATAGTCAAATTAGGCTTTGTTTCCTGTGGACTCAGTGCTTATCTCTGGGGTTTCAAATTAGCCTACTGGACAAGTGATCCAGTTATTTCAAGGCTGTCACATTGCAGATAGATATTATTTTAATTGAAGTACCTGTCCACTTAAAGGCACTTTATGCATTAGAATAGTTTCCTGACCACCACATTCTGAAAAACACCATTTCTTCTCCATAGAAATATTAAAAAAAATTCAGTCTGAGACCTTGGTAACATAGGTTCCAAGAAAACAGTTTTATATTCAATAAATTGGACTCTATCATGACTTTATATTGTGAAAGCAAAAGATAACATAAAAAATCTAAAGTCAAATTATCAATGAATTGAAACAAAGGGTTATAGACAAATATTTTAAAATTATTTGTTTGCCTTTCCTCAGATTTAAGCAGAGTTATTGCGGGCAACATAGTATGCACAAAATTTTATACACAAATACTAATTTCGTTATACAGTGATTATAGCTTATAGACACTTAGAACAGAAAATGCTACAAATACTATGACTACTTGACATAATATTAGTGTAAAAATGCATTATTTAATAGCTTCAGAATATTCAGAATGGTATCTATGGAACAGTTATTAAATCCTCTGCTAATAATTTGTAAGAAGTTTAGGATGGATATATATACATACCTATGTCTGTCTGTGTACACACACACACACACACACAGAGTTATAATACAGTTATGATCCTCTGTGAGTGCATGAGGAAATGGGATGTTCTCATTTACCTTTCCTGTATGTCCTTCATTTAAAAAAAAAAATTCAAGAGGGGAGGGGANGGGAAGGGAAGGGAAGGGAAGGGAAGGGAAGGGAAGGGAAGGGAAGGGAAGGGAAGGGAAGGGAAGGGAAGGGAAGGGAAGGGAAGGGAAGGGAAGGGAAGGGAAGGGAAGGGAAGGGAAGGGAAGGGAAGGGAAGGGAAGGGAAGGGAAGGGAAGGGAAGGGAAGGGAAGGGAAGGGAAGGGAAGGGAAGGGAAGGGAAGGGAAGGGAAGGGAAGGGAAGGGAAGGGAAGGGAAGGGAAGGGAAGGGAAGGGAAGGGAAGGGAAGGGAAGGGAAGGGAAGGGAAGGGAAGGGAAGGGAAGGGAAGGGAAGGGAAGGGAAGGGAAGGGAAGGGAAGGGAAGGGAAGGGAAGGGAAGGGAAGGGAAGGGAAGGGAAGGGAAGGGAAGGGAAGGGAAGGGAAGGGAAGGGAAGGGAAGGGAAGGGAAGGGAAGGGAAGGGAAGGGAAGGGAAGGGAAGGGAAGGGAAGGGAAGGGAAGGGAAGGGAAGGGAAGGGAAGGGAAGGGAAGGGAAGGGAAGGGAAGGGAAGGGAAGGGAAGGGAAGGGAAGGGAAGGGAAGGGAAGGGAAGGGAAGGGAAGGGAAGGGAAGGGAAGGGAAGGGAAGGGAAGGGAAGGGAAGGGAAGGGAAGGGAAGGGAAGAATGGATAGTAAAAATATTCCCATGTACTTTAGGTTAGGAACCAGTTAACATCCCAGCCATGGCTCCCTTAAGTGTTTGACCCTGGCTAAAACTGGAGAAACATGAATTATAAATCATCTCAACTGCCTGGCCAAAATGAGTTTGACCTTTAGCTCACCTTGAATCAATTCAGACTACATGATCAGGATCTCAACCTACAAATAAATAAACAAGTAACAAAATGCGATGACCCACAATTATCTGTGCTTTTCCCAGAGTACCAAGGAGCCTTTCTGGATGACCCTGTCCAGTTCTCCAGAACGCGTGTTTGTAGTTCTTGTAGGGTAAGTGGAAACAGCCACACAAACCTAGTGGGGAAGAAAGGAAATGCTGTGGAGGAGGAGATAAGGTGGGAGGACTCTAACAGAGAAGCAGGGCATCAGAGTCCAAAAACAGCACAGTATTTCCAGAAATTGAAATAGATCTCTGGTTTGAGAAGGCTACTGAAAATAATAGTGTAAATTTTTGAAATGCATGGACTTCATAAGTTGCCGAATAACATTCCCATATTTGTAACTTAATACTTTATGGACTCAATAATGTTATAATTATCCAGAGAGGGGAAAAGAGAGAGAAAGAGTGAGACAAGGGTATTTCTGTAAGTGAAAATCACTTTCTTAGAATGTCTGGAGATTTTTCCCAAGTTCCTGGATGATGTAAGACTAAATACAAATTAGGAAAGTGACCTACTGGGAGAAAACATAACTGAATCCCAACAAATGTGCCCCATAATGCCAGGAAAAAAAAAATAGTACTCTTGAATAACTTGAGAAGTTTCTTGCTTTGGAACTTCTCAAATTAAGCTAAATATTTTTATAAATTACATATAGACTTTATTAGGAGTTTTTCAAAACTAAAACACAAGTAAATGACAAACTCAAATCCAAAAGCAGCTGTTGAAATATTTCAGCTTGCCGCTGGGTGATTAAATAATTACTATAGGGCTGCATTACACAACACTAAGATGGTTAAGTTTAAAAAACTTACTATTACAGTTGAGTTAAAGTAGAGTGGAGGCACAAAGACTAGCTCTTCAGGAGACAGTGCAGCAGCTTCAAATCCATAGTAAATTAGAGGAAGATTAAACGAAAGACTTCACTTAAACTCACAGTGAAACCCAGTACATGAAAATGTCAAGATATGTTGTTTAGATTAGAATGACAAAACAAAAGAATGGGAAGCCATGTAAAAAAAAAAAGTCAGTGTTTCTTCTGCCTAACACAGCAAAAATTTTGAAACCCTGGCATTTTCGCAGGATGCAAGTGTTAATTTTAAGTCAATTATGATAAATTCAAATGCTGCACACTGTTAAGCAAAGCATGTGTGTGCAGGGGAGTGAGAGGAGAGACAGGTGAATCTCTGAGATGCATGTGTCTGAGACCCTTGCGTTATAGTGGAGACCAGAAGATTAAAAAGCCCTTTCAACTCAGATTTTATTAAAACATGAACTAAAATAAGAAGTATTTTAAAAAGAGAATACTAAGTATAACTAAATAAGATAGAACAGAAATAAAATTCTGTATAAGCAAATCTGTTCCATCTATCATATACTCACAGGCAAATTCTTGCTTCTCTGCTTGGCTGCTGTGATCCCAGTAGGGTTTGATTTTCAACCAACTCATTCTCATCCCTAAGGAGTTTCTCTCTGCCACAGCAGGGGTTGGGCTATGGGTGACCCAGGTCACTCTACTCATTCCAGTACTATTTCTGTGGGCTACAGTTCCTGCCTTTTTGCTATGTCTCTGTTACTCAGAGACACTTTTTTTTCTTGTCCTGGGGCCAATGACCATCTCCCAAGCCTCTGGAGGCATGACCTGAGTCCACCACTCAGTTGAAAGGCACATTGCATTACAGGCTATCTGAGAACAAGCTGTCCAGAACGCGTCCCACAATCTGTTTGTATTTAGTTTTAGAATCTGGTATTTGGACTACAGAACTATACAGCTTAACAAGATGACAGCTTTCTGATTTAATGAGTAGAAAAATATCATTTTTTTGACTATAAGAGAGAAATGTTGTTTCCTCTTTGTGACTCCATTGCCAATATGAATTAGTTTTTAATGCTTACGAGTGTTTTTTCCTCTAAGAAACTCTTCAGATAAAGTGTTTAGAAATCTGAAGGCTTTATTTAAGCTGTGTTTAATATTTAACAGCTTTTACATGAGCACAATGTATTTTGACTTTTTGGTGGGTACTAGTTTTATAGCAGCAAATTAAAGGAAATGTTTAAGAGCTTTCCACTCCAAAGGGGAAGCAGTTTCACTTTTATTCAAAACAGCACAAAGATAATTGCCTGAACCAAGAAAAAACAATGTACATGTATCTGATGTTCATCCTGGCAGCTTGGCAATGATGAGAACATTGATGAGCACCAATATTCTGTTTGTGAAAGGAGAAATTGAACTAAAAACTCAGAGACAGAGAGGTCTCCCTGCAGTAAAGACTCATCACATACAACATCCAGAAAGATATCTTGGATCAATAACATCTAGGTCCAGTTCAGGCCACTTAACTACAAATAGTAAATTACAATAAAAGCTGCATTTTTTCTGAACAGATTGGTTACATGTATTAAAAATATTTTCTTTCTACTGTAGATTACCTCAGCAATTATCTGTAACTGTTGTTCAGAGCACAGAATATAGCCAATACTATTGTGTAGAGACATCCTTAGTGAGACATTCTACATGTAGTATGTTTAAATTAAAAAATAAAGTTTCCATGACATTATTCACATAAGTATTTCAATATCTGAGTTGAAAATAGAGTCCCAAACTGGGAACATATTTGTGCAGTCACCAAAATTATTTACATAATCTAGTATTCATTCACACAGATTTCCATCATAAAGTAAAATTATGGTATTTCTATATAGGAACAAGATCACTTACTTTTGCCATCTGATTCTGAGATTTGCATATCTAAAATCAGGAATGTCATAGATGGAGAACTATCTCATTAACTATCTCATTAACTATCTCAAAGTCTCATTAACACTTTGCTCAATGAATGGACAAACCTTTTGTGTTTTCTGAGAATATCTCTGGAATTTTTCAGACGATGCAGCATTAGTTGAATAAGGTACCAGAATTACTTTTACACAGATTATGAAAAAAGATATTAGAGTATGAAAATGACCATGAATTGCAACAATTTGGTTATTTCACTGTTTTGTGGGGTCATTCAAAATGAAAATGTTGTGTACCAAGTCCAAGTAATTAAAAGGTATAAAAAATGGACATATGGTGATAAAATCTCATGATAAATATAAACAAGAGACCCAGGAAACATATACTGAAAAAAATTGATAAAGAGCTATCTGTACAGCCATCTGGTTAAAAGCATTAGTCATGTTTAGAATAAATCCAGTATCTATGATCAGCTTGAGCAAACAGCTAACCTGTGCTCCAGGCAAGCATGTTGTAATTGAGTAAAATGTTATGTGGGGATAGATTAGAGAAGCTTCCACTTTTGTTGCACCTAATTCTGTCAAGAAATCCATTATGACAATAGAATAATAAATAAGTAGCAGTCTTAGCTTAGTAAAAGTCATATTTTTTACTAGATTTTTCTTCTAGTGTTGTTCCACCGTGCAAATCTGGTTTTCTCTGTTAGAATGAAAAATGAAAGTTGATTTAAATTGTCTTTCTATGTACGCAAAGAAAATCTACACATTGAAATGGAAAGAATTTCAATAATAAGAGAGGGAAATGAAGCCACACATTTAAAAAATGTCTTTATAATCAGCTAAAACCTCAAAATCCTTAAATTGCTAGAGAAATGTTATTCTCTCTCTTTGATTCCATTTTAATTATTTTGAAGTCAGAAGGTTTAGGCTTTGCTTTCTTATAATCTCAGCCTTTATGTGACACCCTCATGTTTCTGTGGGTAGTGTCAAAGACAAAATACAGTCACATTCCTGGCTGCTTCTGAGCCTGGACTTGCCATCTGCATCTGACATCTGCCTGAGCCTTTGCAGTGTACCATAGAAAAGTCTCCAGGCTGCTCTGAATAGCAATGTCAAGCAGAGGTGCAAACTGAGATCCTGTGGTCAGACACTTTGGTGCTTTCTCAGAATGACCATCCCATGAGGGTGGAATGGCCATTATGCTTCTGGTTTTAACATTAAAGTCAGATATCTGTGCAGCACTGCACAATGTAGATGTTTTGCTTACTTTCCACAGTCAGTGAGGGGAGAGGTGCTTCCCAAAGGTAATGCACATTATCTGTCTTCATGCTTATCACAAGATGGGTTGAACCACCCACTCAAAGACTGTGCTTCACTCTGGGTCCTCCAGGACTTTTCCAAAGCTTAGGAAAGCTTGTGCCATTTGAAAGAAAAGGAAACGACGTGCAGAAAAAATTATTCATTGCTTAGAGTGAGATGGAGTAGAGCTCTTTGTAATAAGTTGTTCTGGCAATTCAAAATGTGGAAGATTTTTTAATTGGACAAGAACACAGCAGAGACCTATAGAGATCAGCATATTGGGGTGACACGTTTTGGCCAGTTAAACAAAGAATATGGGCATATGTTTCCCCTTATAAAAATGTCCTAGTATTATAGATGTAAACTGTAGGCAAAGTATGATCTAATGTTTTAATTTCCTACTTGGCAATTTGATTTTTGTTTAGTCTGACAATCCATTTTGCCAGTCTTTAAGACTGTTCAAACCAATGGTTTATAGTCATTAATGAAACTTTTTCTAAATCAACACTAAAGAAGAGAGAGTCAAACATTTTATACATGCCAGTGTGCTTTAACATTTTCTTCAATAAGTGAAGAAAAATAAGAGACCCATGTAACAACTGAGGGGTCCCAAAGAAAACCTTTGCTAAATGTTAAAAGTATTTTTCTTACAAGGTTGCTGTAACTGAAAGAATTAGTAGTACTGAGTTCTCCCTTATGGCTATCTTGTTCTAAAAGATCAACACAAGACCATGTGGCATCCCTTTTAATGACTGCACAAATGACTCACAAAGGGGAAACTTATCCTCTGAATGCAGTAAATTTCCCCAATGCCTATATTTTATGCTGCTTTCTAATGAGAAATAAATCATAAGCATTAAATTTTCAAAAGCATTTATTCTTATTCAAATACGATGTGTCTCATAAATACATATTTCTATTAGAATAATTCCACCTGATCTAGTGGGTGACATCTCTGCCCATGGTGGGGGGTTGGAACTACGTGACCTTTAAGGTCCCTTCCAACTGAAGTCTTTCTATGATTCTATGAATTTGTAATTTGTGAATTGATTATGGTGATAATATATGTCCTTTGAAGCTTCATGACCACATGGGTCAGTAAGGGCAGATATGCTAGAAGGGAGATCACATCCTGTTACCTATTTAAGTCTTTCAAAGAGTCAGGAAAATATTTATAAGAGAAGGAAAATTAATTGATTATTTATTTAGATTTTGAAACTGCCTTTCATAATATTCCTTGCATTGATAATGAAATTCAGAAGGATCAAGGTGAGAAGCAATTTGTTGATATGGACTGAAAACTGTCTAAAAAATGTGACTGCTGAGGTACAACAAATATATTCATAAGGTTTGTATGGTTCTCTTTGTGCAGCAGTTCTGGAGAGGGTGATAAACAGCAAGATAGCAAAATTATGTAGGTCAAGAAAACCCATGCCAAAATAGGGCCAATATGGGGAAATAGACAGTATAGTGAGGTGGCAATAAGAAATTCAATGCAACAATAACTCTGGATGCAGTCATAAATTACTAATCACAGCTCTCTCTAAGGATCACTGCATAACAGAGATGAGAATCAGGAAGTAAATATTTGGCTACAAAAGGCCGGTATGAAGAAAAAAAAAAGTTTGTAAGCCCATTATAAATCGAGATATGTCTGCTGTGCTAGGAATACTGTCCCCAGGTTAGCCTATCTCAAAATATAGTTATTCTAAGGGTACATATGGGAGTAATAAGAAAGATTAGAAAGAGACTCAGAATTCTGCACTAAGAAAGTATAGAACTGGAACTCTGTGCTTCACAGAGACTTCCTAACCTACATTGTCTTGTCCAAGTGAAGATTGGTGGTGAGGAAGATAAAAGGAATTTAATCTTACAAATAAGTGTGCTTCTCCTTTTTGTGCTTCTGACACAGATTGTGGAGAAGAAGTACGTTTTGTAAACAAATAAAACAATGTGATGATCTATAAATTTTAAATCCAGTCTCATGAGGAAACCAGAATTTTTTGATAAAGAAGGTGCATTTTGTCTTCTTATGAACACTTAATCATTGCCCCTAAAGTAGTAGGCACCATGCAGAGCGGCATTAAGTATAAAATACGACAAGTCCCCATTAGGATTTCCTAATTGCCTGTTTGGGAGATTCCCTGAAGGTGAAGAGGGTGAAGAAACCAAACTTGGACCATGCAGACCAGTGATGGCAGGGAACTGCCAGATCACCATGAAAGGTTGCACTCAGCCACTTTTTTACACAGAGCTGATCTTGTATATTTGAGTGAGATCTTGCATCCCCCATGAGCTTTCCAATACTGGCATACACACTGTTTCCTGCCCCTGGGTCATGTCTCTGCCAGCATTTCATACAGAGTGACTAGCTGACAAACTCTCCAAGAAACTCACAGGCCTGATTTCCTTTCTAACCTCTCTCCCTAGAGCCTGTTTATGTATCCCAAGCCAGTTCAGTTTAGTTTACCCTCACACTTGCCCATTAAAAAAAAAACCCTCAGTGTTTATTTCATTCAACTTGTTTGTTCCTTCCCCAGTTATCACAAAGGTCAGGATAAGATAAGGGTTTTTTTTACAGATAGTACAGATACTCCTCACATCAGGGGGAATAAATCAAATACAAGAGATCTTGGGGAAGGCATGGGGGATTAGGATCCCTACTCTGGATGCCATGAGCTGGAAAGGCACACCAGTGGCTGAAAGTTGCTTTTCTTGGTCTAGTATGGTATCTTGACACTTAACTCTGTAATTTAGGAGCAGCAAATCCAGACTTTAGTTCATATTTTCTGGCATCATATAATTGTTCAATGGAAAATGAAGCTTCTCCTGGAAACAAACCCAGCTGCATTTGGGTAAAACTTTGAGATAATTCTAAACTAATACTGCTTAATCTCATTCATTTTGCACTCATTTTATAGTGCAAGAAAAGTAAAATAAAACACATTCCTTTCCCCAGACCAAATTTTCAAGCCTTCCCTCCCTGCATGTTCCCTTTTTCTACTTCAAGTCTCAAGTAATTAAAATAGCCTCCCCTTTTCCAGAAGAGCAATTCTCCTCCCCAACCTGAATCCTCAGATTTAGATTACAAAATTAACTGGGAGGAAGATGGTATAAATGACATGGAAAATATAGTAAGTACATTAATGCTAGGACGGACTACAAAATATCTTTATGCTACATCCCTTCTGTGTTTCATTTTCCACTGCTCAGTCTGCTGTTAACCTTTGTCCTATGCTGCTCAGAAAGTGCCCATAGTATCTAAGAAGGGCTCCAAGCTTTAATAATTTAGTTATTGGTCTGAGCTGGCACAAAATGTGGCATAACAAAATGATGGCAGAAATAAGATCAAAGTAGATTTGATGAATTTAATGGAGTGCTTGTGGAAAAAAGTTGGCTTAAGGCATGAAAGATTTTTTTTTACCAGCTTGACAGCAAAATGAAAGACTGTATATACAGAAGATGGAGTTAACAGGGACTGATAATGTGAAGTGTAATGCAATAGATAAAACCACAGCTACATGGGGAAGAGCCTGGGGAGATCCAGGACTGTGTAACAGTTTGAGCTTTGCTGCTGGAGGTGCCTCTGCTTAGCGATGGTGAACAAACAGGCAGAGACAAATGTGCCCATAAGCAGCCCTTTGCTGAAAGCCACTAAAACATACTCTTTTATTCCCACTGGAGCATGGGACAGAACAGAATTGAGCTATCCATCCCCTGCCCTTTGACTCAACTGCCCCATAGGCATGGTGCAGGCATTTGTCTCTGTGAGCAAGAGCCGCAAGGGACATGGGGACAAGGGTGAGCCGTGGACTTCGAAAGCTCCCAAGGTGGAATCAGTGATCAGGCATTGTATTGCCCCACACAAATGTGGGGAAAGCCTCTGATCTGTCATATTTTGCTTTCTCTTCTCTTTCTGAGTTTTTTGTTATTGTTGTTAAGTTTTTTGGGTTGGTGTATTTGGCTACTTTTTCTTTTTGTTGGTTTGTTTGTTTTTGAGAGGGAAAGTTCTGGCTTAATTTCTGAGGGAAGTTCCAGTTTGTTTTGTGGGAACTCCTACATATAAAGTTACCCTATGTAAGTACAGCTTGATGTCCAGGTTGCAAGTTCATCCAAAAAACCCCCAAATTTTGTTTCTTATACATTTTTATAAGTGAACCTGCCCCACATACAGATTACTCTGCAGAGATTTCCTTTTTACCTTCTTCCCTCGAGTAGGAGAAGCAAGAAATAGTATTTCTAGCTTTAAGGAATTGCAGCACATTTCTCTGGTTTTAACTGTGGTGCCCTGAGCTGCAGCTCCAGGACAAGCAGTACCCAGCCTCCAGCTTCTGGGTGACTCTGCAGCTTTGGAGCAGTACCAAAGAGGCTCAGCAATGCTTTTTCAGGCATGAAATCCTACTGCATGCCACAGTGAGCTGAGAGAAGAAAGGTGTGCTTTGAAGGAGGGAGTTCTTTAGATCTACCTCTTCATAAATCATGCTTTCAGCATATTTTATTCTTCATATCAAAGTAAAAAGGAAACAGAATAATATAATAATCTGTCATTCAGACTGAGAATTTTGAACAAATTTACTTTGGTAAAATACCCCATCCATGCTGTGGCACACCTCAGGGGGCTGGAGGGAAGGTGTGGTCAGTTTGAAACCCAGAACTTCAAGTGACCCCTGTTTTTCTGCTTTTGAGTACTCGTCTTATTTTCCTCACTAAGCAACAGTTATGCAGATCTGACTAAACACCATGGAAACAATTTTGCTGAGGTTTCTCCCAGTGTTTATTGCACAATACCTATCTCTAATTGCCAGCAAGCAAAATTACTTTGAGCAACGACAACAACAACAACAACAAAAAATACCCTAAATCAAACTTGAGACAGTAATTAAAAGAATTGGAATGCTCAAGAGAAAAGCTTTCTTTTTATTTTCTGTGGAGATGCAAAGCAGGGAAGAGGTTCTCCTATTTATTTTAATTATGAAATAGTATTTGGAACAAGACCTTAAAGAATGCTAGTTAGAAAAAAAGCAACAAAACAAATATAAAAAGTAAAGACTTTTGTTAGCAGAAACCAAAACTACAAACTAAAAAGCTTCCAATAGAGAAAGCCTGGACTGATTGCATGGCAATAGCTGGATGAAGCAATAATTTAATTGCTCCCTTTTTATAATGAAGGTAGAATTTTCATATTTACCTATTCATACTGATAAAATATTGTCAATCAAAACCTGCAATTTCATATTGATGAAAACATGGCACAAACATAAGTGGTGTGAAGGGATGAAGATTTGTCTTGTGAAGAAAGGGTGAGTGGGAGTCAGTTCTGCTTCTCAGGGAGAATGCAGGTCACCACCTAAAGTGAAGAAAGAGAAGTAAGAATGGGATGTTAGAAAATAACTCAAATCAGTGATTCTCCTATTTTATGCCTTTTCCTTTTCACAAGAGTCTGTATTTACATTCCATATATGATGTTGAAATTGTTCCTAGCAGACATGGCAAAGTACTAATATAAAAATCTTCCAGTGGACTCAAGGAACGCTGGAAAGGAAGATGCTGTTTGACTTACCTGATCTCTTTTTTATCATCTGGTGACCTGCCTAGTGGATGAGTGAGAGACTGTGGATGTTGTCTACCTTGACTTCAGTAAAGCCTTTGATACTGAGTCACACAGTGCTCTCCCAGAGCAGCTGGCAACTCATGGCTTGGACAGGTGCACTCTTTGATGGGTCAAAAACTACCTGGATGGCTGGGCCCAGAGAGTGGTGGTGAGAGGAGCTACATACAGTTGGTGGTTGATCTCTATTGGGGTTCCCAAAGGCTCAGTATTGGGGCCACTCCTGTTTAATATCTTTATCAATGATCTGGATGATGGGATTGAGTGCACCTGCAGTGAGTTTGCATATGACACCAATTTGGGTGGGAGTGTTGATCTGCTGGAAGGCAGGAGGGCTCTGCGGAGGGATCTGGACAGGCTGGATTGATGGGCTGGAGCACACAGTATGAGATTCAATAAGATGAAGTCCTTACGGTTACTGTATTTGGGTCACAACAATCCCCAGCAGCACTATGGGGCGGGGAGGGGGGCAGAGTGCCTGGAAAGCTGCCTGGTGGAAAAGGACCTGGAGGTGCTGGTCAGCAGAGGCTGAACATGAGCCAGTGTGTGTCCAGGTGCCAAGAAGGCCAATGGCATCCTGGGCTTTATGAAAAATAGGGTGGCCAGCAGAACCAGGGCAATGATTGTACTTGGGCTTCTCACTTCAAGAAAAACATTGACACCCTGGAGTGTGTCCAGAGAAGGGCAGTGGAGCTGGTGAAAGGTCTGGAACAGAAATCCTTTGAGGAGCTGCTGAGGGAGTTGAGGTTGTTTAGCCTCGAAGAAAGGAGGCTCAGGACCTTATCACTCTCTGCAGCTACCTGAAAGGAGATTGTAGCCAGGCGGAGGTCAGTCTCTTCTCTAGGCAACCAGTGACAGGACAAGGGGAAATGGCCTCAAGCTGTGCCAGGGAGGTTCAGGTTGAAGATTAGGAAGAATTTCTTTCCCTAAATGGTGGTCAAGCACTGGAATGGACTGCCCAGGGAAGCAGTTGGAGTCACCATTCCTGAAGGTGTCTAAGAAGTGACTGGACATGGCACTTGGTGCTATGGTTTAATTCACATGATGGTGTTTGATGATCTTGCAGGTCTTTACCAGCATTTACCACCTTGTGATTCTATGAATACACAAGCATTTATTGAACAAGAGAATAGATCAGGAAACAAAAATATGACTCTTCACACACAGTCCTACACCCTCCTGAAATGAGGAGAATTATAGAGCCTGTGTCTGGGACAAAATACTCTTCTTTTGCAGGCTGAGCCTTCTGGCTATTTGAGTAAGTTGCTCTAGAGGATAATACTCCCCAGTTTGACTGTCCTCGGCTTAATTTACATAAAGAGTGTAAAAAGTCCAGAAGGCAGCAAAGGAGGATCACTCCCTCCCCCGTGCCAAATCTATGACAAGGTCCTTTATGCTTCATTGTGCTGTGCTTCAGCACAGGTCACAGCTGCAAGGTCACAGGCTGAGTCCATACATGCAAACCCCAGGAATATTAATATTACTGCACAAGAAACTCAAGAGCCAGTGTGTTTCATCATCAGTCATTATTGATTTCTGTTTACACCAGAGCTTTAAAGAAACAACAACAAACAAGTTATGATGTAGGATGAGTTCCCAGTCCTGGCTGGAATAAAAGATTTTGGGAAAAGCTGAAAGACTTCAAAGGAGGTTTGTGCCTCTGGGAAGCCACTTGCAAAGTAACTTCTGTAGCTGACCCCAGTTTGGCTGGAGAAGTGTTTTTGGCAGAAAGGTATGACATATTCAGAGAAAAAAAAAAGTGGAAAAAGAAATATGGCAGCAACAACTATATTTGCTAACCTACAATTTCAAGCATACTTTGATGCCAAAATTGTTGAATGCTGCCCAAACCAAAGCATTATGAGGATCAGAAATGCCCATGACAAACAATGTTCATTGTATATTGCAGAATTTCTTAGGGAAGATGGATATAATTTGTATTTGGACTGTGAGTGAATCATCCAGATTGGGACCCATGGTTGAGGCCTGTAGGAGTTTGTAGCACAGGTAGAAATTCAGTGCCAAGTCTGTGGCGTAGATAGAACTGTAGCTTAAGGTGTTAGCAAGGGACAGAGAGTTTTCTAGTAGTTAGCAGGTGCAGTGGTTGGTGTGGACACAGTAGCTGCCTTAAGAGTTTGTTCAGCAATAAGTGTTTGCATTCTTTTTTGTGCTATGTGCCAAATGAAAACCACCTGTGAATGTAAACTATGTAGAGATGTATATAACCTGCCATTTTAGCCAGAATGAAGGGAGAACGTAGCATTAACCATATTGGTTGGACCTGCGTTTTGCTCTCGCCCAAACTTCCCATTATTTGGGGTTCCCTTGCAACAATTGTAAGTACTCAATGACTATGCAAACTAGGGTGTTTTTCCAGCAACTGAATACCTTAATATAGCTTTAAATACAAATGCGTGCAAAAGCTCACCAGCTCAAAAGCTACGTAGAACCTAATCTACCACTCTTATCAATGAGAAGTAATAGCTGAATACATGAGTGATCTTATTAAATAATTTTTGCTTTCAATACCAGTTATCTTCTTAGGATCAGCTTCAAAGGTATTGCAATCAAAATATCAAGAAATATTTATTAAAATAGAACGACATACAGAGAATCATGTAAAACTTTTACAGTATTTGTAAACTGACATGCAAGGCAAATGAAAATAAACTTAATCCAAGCCCAAAGGCAAAACTGGGTTTCTTATTGACACAACAAAAGCAATGACTAACAAGCATCTATTCTGGTCTTTCATTTCTAGAGCATATATTTTTGAAAGCTTGGCATTACTGAACTGCTCACAAAGTACTGAAAAACACTACTTGCCAAAGAACAGTTTGCTGGTGTGCGTTTGGGGTTTTTTCCTTTCTTTTCTCTTTCACTGATGAAATAAGCCTACATCAATGACCCTGCTATCTTGTAATCCTAGATGTGTTACCAGGCAACCATTATATGCAGCAGCACCTGGCTTGCCCCCCTCTAAAAATAACCCAAACCTCCCAAATCCTTTCACTCCACGCACTAATGAAAGTGGAATTTTTCTACTGCTAAATGCTTACTCAGGTATTTCCTTAAAAATTTCAGTGATAAAATGCTAGGTATCCTTTCCTGAAGGAATGTGATCAGTTAACAGGCTCTAACTGCTCAGCTATATTTTCATTCAACTATATACTTCAAATGAGGCTGTATTTGGGAACTAAAGTAAATTATTTAGAAGTCAGGAACAATGTCAACAAATGTAGCATGAGTCAAAAATCTATGAGCTCTGGATGACTATGCCAAAAGATTTATCACAAGCCAAATATACTTTTTTATCCTCAGTGCTATACAGCTCTGAAACAGTAAATTAAAATATAGAATCATAAAATAGTTTGGGTTGGAAGGAACCTTCAAAGTCATCTAGTTTCCAAACTCCTTGCCATGTGCAAGGGACACCTTCCACTAGACCATGTTGCTCAAAGCCCCATCCAACCTTCCTTTGAACAGATCCAGGGAGGGGGCACCCACAATTTCTCTGGGTAACCTGTGCCAGTGCCTCACCACATTCACAGTAAAATTTCTTTCTAATAGATAATCTAAATTTGCCCTTTCAGTTTAAAGCCATTCTTCCTAATTCTATCCCTCCATGCCCTTGTGAAAATTCCCTTTTCAGGTTTGGTTTTGTGGTTTTTTTGGGTTTTTTTTGTTTTGTTTTGTGTTTTTTGGGTTTTGGTTGTTTTTTTGTTGTTGTTGTTGGGTTTTTTTGGTGNCTTCAGGTACTGGAGGGCTTCAGTGATGTCTCCCTGGAGCCCTCCC
Source organism: Trochalopteron elliotii (assembly GCA_024734555.1). NCBI lineage: Eukaryota > Metazoa > Chordata > Aves > Passeriformes > Leiothrichidae > Trochalopteron > Trochalopteron elliotii. The sequence goes on from JANPWX010000028.1 coordinate 3,350,946, forward strand.
TACTCCAGGCATAGCAGAGGTGCCCCAGCCCTCTGACATTTCAATAATAATAATAATAATAAAAAAGACAGAGTAGTATTTTCTGTATATTTCCTTAAGGCAGATGTTATGTACTGATAAACTCCTGAATTTGGAGGATCGAGTACAAGAGTAAGTTGAAAGTGTAACTAATGGTGCTAGAAGAAATACAACTAAATGGTAGTCAACATCTCTCATGGCAGTGCAGGGAGTCTTACATACAAGGTGAACTTCGCAGCAAAATGGAAGTCCTGCAGTCAATCACACATCATCCAAAGTTTCTACCGATAAACTCTAAAATTTAATGCAGAGGACACAAAACCCATTCCATCTGGGCTTGGCTGTGAGACTTCAGTCAGATTGGAAAGTGAGGTGTAAGAGGCTTTGGTGTACAATGTCCATCAAACCCTGACAACATGAAGCCAGTGTACAATTAGCAGCTACCAGCACAGCTGTTCTGATGGAGTCACAGCTAGCAATAAATCCTGAACAAGCAGAGGAACTGCTACCTATGCTGGGCAAAAAAAAATCGTAAGAGGAGTGCAGCACTGCCATACACACTGTCTTTTGTACTCTGAGTTGAGCTTTTTCCATGGAGGAATTTCTGGTTTCTCTTCCATTAAGGAACTCTTTGCCACCTTGATTTAGGATTAGCAACCAGAAGTTTCTAAATTATGCATTAATATGGATTTTCACAGACTTCTGGAAGCCTGAACAAAGTGTCCTAGCACACTATACAATGGCCTCAGTGCTTTATTCTACCCAGCCTGAAAGGATAGGTAGAATTTTACAAAGCCAAGAAAGTTCAAAACAACAAGCACCAGCTGCACCCCAGAGCAAGGAATAACGATGCAATAGACAGAGTACAGGTTTAAAAAAAATCTTCAAGAGGGTTTGCAAGGATACTTCAGAGGCAGTTAAACATGTCAGTGGAATGGCAAGAGGGACCTAAATGAGTGACAGTATACATTTGAAAGCAAATCTGCTTTATGGTAAAAGTTAAAACTCCAAGGCAGATTATTCAGCACAGAACAAAATTTTTGTTCTCTGAAGAAATTACACAGAGAAAAGCCCAAGAGGGATCACTAAGTACTCAAAGCTGCCATTTCTTTTTTTTTTCCATGAGTGTGTTGGTTTTGCATGGCCTGGTTTTTGGTAGCAGGGGCCCACAGAGGTGGCTTCTGTGAGGAGCTGCTGGAAGCTTCCACCATATCCAGCAGAGCCAATCCCTGTTTGCTCTGAAGATGAACATACTGCTGGCCAAGACTGGGCCAGGGAGAGAGGCTGGTAATGCCTCTGTGATAACAGATTTGAGAAGAAATCAAAATAAAAGTAGTTGCACAGATTTAATTCCAGTCAGAGAAGAGGAGGAGGTGAGAACATATGAGGGAAACAACATGGAGACACCAAGGTCAGTAGACAAAGAGGGGCAGGAGTTGCTCCAGGCACTGAGTCGAGATTCCTCTGCAGGCTGTGGTGAGACCATGGTGAAACAACTGTGTCCCTGCAGCCCATGGGGATCCATGGGGATCCAGAGATCCACCCACAGCCCGTGGGGATCCACGGGGGATGCAGAGAGTCACCCACAGCCCGTTTTGGGAGGGCTGCTGCTCGTGAGGTTGGACCCATGCTGGACAAGTTCACGGAGAGCTGTCTCCTGTGGGAGGGACACATGGCCTCACAGGGGAAGGACTCCTCTCCCAGAGCAGTGGAAGAAAATCTCCTTGATGAACTGATCAAATTCCCATGCCCCGTCCCTCTGTGCTATTGGCAAGAAGGACGGAGGGGTTGAGGGAAAGAAGGTGTTTTTAAGGGCTTATTTTAATTCTCATTATCCTCCTCTGACTTTGTTAGTAATAAACTCACTTTGTACCTCTAAGGTGAGCCTGTTTTGCCCTTGGAGTGTTTTCTCCTGCTCCTTAACTCATGAACCCTTCATTAAATCTTCTCTCTGCCCAGCTGTAACAGGGTAGGGTGAGTGGATGGCTTTTGTGGATGCCTGGCGTTTGGCCAGTGTCAAACCACGACAACTGGTCAATATTGTTTCATTCTTTTCCCCTCATTAGCACATCTTTTAAGTGGATGTGCTCCTCACTCAGGCATAAACATGAGCAAAATGGGATGTTTACAGACTGGACTATGCTTGGGGGGGTTAACAGAATGCTCTGAGAAGCAGAGCTCTGCTGTGACCTTGGGGTACCCTGAAAGATTACAGCTGGCTAGAAGGGAAAAGTAGTTTTGACTGGAAGAACCTGGCATCTGGAAAAGCACTGCATCCACTATGTTGTACAGGAAGTGTAAAAAATGAAAAATGAGAAATGAGAAATATCTCTTTCTGTAGAACAAAAAACGCAACCCCTCTAAAAACTTATTTATAATAAGTAATTTTTCAGCATCAGGAACAATATTTCCTAACATGTAATTTGCTGTCACTGAGCTCAGTGACAGCTCCTGATTCTCTTTAAATGACTAAACAACCCCACGAAGGACTTTCCTGCTCTGATTTTCTATGAATCTGTGACAATATTAGAGGTGACTAGCAAGGCCAGTTCTAAGCATTTTGAAATTGGTTAGACTTTCTAGCAGCATAAAATGTCTTCATTCAAGCTCTTTTGTCCTGATTTTTGAGATAAGAAGTCATTGAAATTAAAGAATCATGAACATAACAGCAGGGAGATGTGTTCCTGAGGGGTTTTATTCATGGTAATACCTCCCTAAAAATTTGAATTAATATATGCCAATTGTTATTTACACAATGAGAGAGTTATTTAACTGACTAACAGGAATACATTCATCTAATTGAGACGATAGTAGAATTGTTCACAGTGATATTTTAATCTATGGTAAAATGCAGAAAATTTTAAGTGTATTTGTAGCTGAGCTGGAGATACAAAATTATATGATCAACAGGCATAAAATCTAATATGCAATTATCCATTAAGTTTCTCAATACACAATTTTGCAATACACAGAAAAACAAAGCATTTACAGAAGTAGCACAGATTCTGTCAGACCATGCTAACAGTTGTCATACTGTGATATGAGTAGTACAGTTGAGAGAAGAGCTGGGCAATGAGGACAGTATCGCATCAAGTTGAACTAAACTTTCTTACATGTACGTTTTTCAGTAAGCACAGGAAGCACAATTTGATGTTAGTCCCACATAGCTAAGTACCAAATTATATTCCAGCCGTACTCTAGATCCAGCAGTGCCTGCTTCATAAAGGTATGACCCAGCCTGTTCTAGAAGCCAGCACAAAATACAATTGCTTGTACCATTGTGTACCACAGTTTAGATTTCCCCCTGAGAAAGCAGGAGTATAGATCATTTCTGTAATGGAAAACCTCCTGGGTCCTTAATCAGGCAGTCTGGTATAGTGCCTCTGAGAACAACAACTAATTTACAGTCTGAAGAAACTAAATTATATAAGATGTGCATGCATGACACACACACATACACAAAGCATATTCCATGGACATGGATCCCTATTTGCTGATCTAATATCTATCCAATTATTGAGCTGAAGATCATCGGCATTGCTGCAAGAGTATACATTCATAGGCTAAGTCAATCCACCATCTAATCATAAATTAATAATATTATTTAGAAAAACACAAAAACTATTGTTGCAGTGCACCCCCACACCTTAACAGGTGTTTCCATATTAGGAAAGAGTTTAAGCTTTATCCCTGATCCTTTAGGGAAAAAGAACCAGAAACTTCTATGCTTCTCTCACCATAATTGGCCCAGTGCCAGGACAAAGGCACCTGTTGGACCCTTGAGCTGTTCCTCAAGAAATGCAGCCATGTTCTATTGGGGAGCATGCCAAAAACGCCTCCTAGATCACTGAATACTTAAGAGAGAGCACAGAGATTCTCGGGGCTTTTGGGGTGCAGGTGCAAGGGACCTCCCTGCACTGTGCATGGCTTTTACTCTTTTGTTTTGTATAGTTTATTATTTTCACTTTAATTAAAACCTTTTTGCTTTATCAAAACACCTCCAATCATGCCATCTCGTTAATTTTTCATATGCCATTTCTGAGAGGCTGCTGGCAGCCCTCAGAGTGTGATGCATCTGAGGGTATTTAGCCTTTGTGGAGCTAAAAACACTCCGGCCCCATGCAGAAACTCACCATACTATATTGTATATATGACATGACAAAACTGTAATGTTTGACTTACTGAAATCTAATACCACTTTGTCTCTGTCCAAAGCATTAAAAAATAAATGTACTTGAGAATCTGCATGAGGTTTTTTTTAAAAAGGTTTTACCTCTCTCTGACAGGATAGATCTATGGCTGAATGTTACAATGTTACTTTCAGATATTGAAGTGAAGGAACAATCTCTGGTTTTTACTTCTTTTTTTTTTTTTTCACCCTGGGACTTTTTTCTAATGCCAAAATTCTTTAAATGGCTCTATATTTGACCATTTAAAAAATGCCTTTGCAGATGGATGGCAACCTGGATTTTTTTGTTCCCCCTATCATTGATTATCATCAGTGCAGGTCAAATAAGCCCTGGTAGCTGCATATTATGCAATTGATTTTTCTGTTCATGGTAAATGACAAAGGGAAGAAGTCACTTCTCTCTCTTGTTTGAATAAACTCTGAATATTGCTTGAGGAATGGCTACATATATAGATACAAATCTCTTCCAAAAGCATTAGCATTAGCTACCATCTGACCTCTGCACAAAATACTCTGATATATAGGTGTTAATAGTTTCCAGTCAACTTTCAATGCTTACAACAAATAGTGTAAATTGTAAAAAGCATATAAATGGAATCCTGTAAATCACTGTGAATGCTATGGAGGACTGCAGATATATTTTAAACAAAAACAATTATACAGTAAACCTGCTGATATTCCTCACACAGAATTTCCACTTTGTTGCTGTGATACGTCCTCAAATGCAAAAGTTTCAGCATTTATGCCTCTGTATCTAGGACACATAGGTAAGCACGTCTTTTCTTGTCTTCCAAATAAAATGTCATGGTATTTAAAACCCTATGTAATAATTTGTTGGTTTTTCTTCTTTTTGTCACTGTAAATACGGATTTTTTTTTTTTTAATGAAGATTTCTAGTGAAATACTCAACTTGGAGCTTGTTAAACCCAAGGCATGGTTTAGCTATGCTCCATTACCCTGCAGAGACAGGGCAGACACTAAGGAGATGCCATGCCAGCTTAGAAGCAAAAGCCACACAAAACTGTCAATACAATGAGTAGCCATCACTAACAAGTCTACATAGATTTGGTGACTGAGCCTATCTCTCTACTCAATGTTCTCCTTTGTGCTAGGTGGTGTTAGGTGGGCATACACTAAGAAAACTGCCTTTAGATAAAGGACAATATAGTTCAATTAAGCAGAAGTTCCTGTGGGGGATAAAAGAATAAAACTCCTCAGATCCATCACAAGTTTTGTACTTTCGTCACTGAAGCCATCAACTAGCTCCAACAGACTGATAGACTGGTATTTGTTAGATGCCCTGCATTCCTCTGAAAGGACAAATGCTGAGAATGCCAAAATGTGAACTTTGAAATACCACACAGACACTAGGTTGCATTTTTTCCTGGAGCAATCCCACTGGTTTTGCTCACAGGGAATTTGGTTCCCCAGATAATATTCTCAGTCTTTCTAGGGAGCCAACACTAAACATATCTGCCTGCTTAGGGGAATTTGTATCTGTAAAGCAGCACGCATAAATGGAAAGCCACATCCTCCTTGCTTCCATGCCCACACTCTTTGTGTGAGCACACACAGAATGATAAAGCTGGATTTATTAATAATAATTGTCTAACAATAGAAATTTGACAAACATTAATATCTAAAAACCACAATGTGTCCTGAAGAGGAGAAGAAGGAAGAAAAAAAAAATAAAGAAAGAAAATGAGGCCAAGAAACTAGGCATAAGGAACAACCAGGTTCAGTGTTTCTAAAAGATAATACTGTACATTGAGAAAAAAAGACAGGATACAATTACTTGATGAAAGAACAAAAAGCCTAGTAAATTAAAGAGATGATGAAATAAAGAATGGCTGTGGTGTTAAACAAGCACAGTTACATGAGATGGTATGAACCTGAGTTTGTGAAAATGAATAGTGAAGTGGAAATAAACTGAGACGTCCTGGGAGCAATCCAGGCTAAAATATACAAAAGAACAGGTTTTTATGTTGTTTTTATATATTTTATTGCACAGATGCTGGTTACAAATGAATACAGTTGGCTTGTCTGTATCAAATCAATAAAAAGTGCTTTGCTGATCTCTTCCTCTCTAACCTCAGAATACTTAACCTTGTATTTGAAATTATTAACTACTGCTACATCCTGAATTCTTTCTCCTGCCAAGGTCCAAGTTAGAACAACTCATGCCGTATTTGGCTTTGGTGTTACAGAGTTCAAAAAATTGGAATCAGAAATTGGATAAATATCACAATGGGATAGAAATAGTCATCCTAAGAAGAACAAAATTTCAGGAGAATGGAGGTCTGGCACTAGCTGCAGCAGATCTATTTCTATGTGGCCAAATCTATTCTATTTCTATTCTGAAACAGTCAGATATACAGATGGGACCTGTATGTTCTGCTATATATTAATAGCAGCCATCAATCTTTTGCAGAGCTGTCACATCATTAAAAGCAGGGAGCATTCAACAAAGTAGCATATCAAGAGCCCTTAGAAATGCAGATGAAGAAGTTTAGGACAAACACACAGCTAGGAAATTGCTTTTCACTTTCAGACTCAACTAAATACAGTATTTCTAAACAGGCCCAGATTGCCTAACAAACATTCTATTTCAAGCCACCATTTCTAATTCAAAACATTTCATTAACTGAAGTGTTGTCACCACCAAGTTTGTATTTTCCTCATTCCACTAGTCTTGTGATACTATTTATGACTGTCATTAGTCCAAAATTGAATTAAAGCGAATATTAAATCATGCTTTGAAGCAGAGAGGCCATGGCATGGGTCCTCTGGCCTCAGGTGGTCCCTCAGAGAGCAGGACTGAAGGAGCACCCTGCAGAGAAGTGTGAAGTGTTCAGCACTGTCATTGTGAGAAATGGTGAAAACAGATGTGCTTTCCTGATGTGGTGCCAAAAGACAATGCATGTGAGAAGATCAGCTTTCCCTGCAGCATGCTGGAGAATTATTCCTGTCTTCTACCCTGCAGTTTCTTACTGCTCTCCCTGAGGGGGACAGGAGGAAGAACTAACAGCCTGTAAGAAAAAGAAAAATGCTTCCGTTTTTGCATTTGTATTCTTACAAAGTTGGGGAGGGATATCTTGAGCCAGGCAAGGGATGGAAATATGACCATGAAAGATGCTCTCCTTGGACAGACCAGTGGTCTGTCTATTCCTATTTCTCTTTCTGACAGTGGCAATGGGAAAGGTTGTCAAATAAGAGCTTGGGATGCTGACCCCTTTCAGCAGCCTGTTCCAGTGTACACTGCAGGGCACCTTCACATGCTCCTAATCCCAGCAGCAGACAGGCTCAAGGTCACTGTTACCTCAGGGGAGATTCAAGATAGAGAGCAAAGCACCATTGTAGCATCGTGCAGGATTGTAAAATGCTGCTACCTTCTTGAAGCGTCTCCTTCAGAAGCCGCTCAGAGCAGGCCACAGGAATAGCCATTTCAAGTCCATGCACACACAGATGTCTCAGCAGAGGAAAGACAGGAAGGGCCTCCTGCATGATATTTTCCAGCCAGGTTTATTTCAGCATGCCAAAGGGATCATGAACAGAAGACAGAGGACCATGTGCCGCTCAGGGATTAAGTATGGGGTCAGTGGCCAATGATCTGAGGGCATAGGGGCGGTACAAAGGGCAAGGCAACCTGTAGAGGGGTCTGAGGGATGAACACTTGGGAAGGGCAGGGTTAAGTGACCAATGAAGGAAGCAATCCAGGGTAGATTGACAGTACTGCAAGACACCATGAAGGAAGTCTTCTCTTTCAGCCTAGGCAGGAAACCTCTATGGTAAATCTTCCCAGGGCAAAGCCCGAAGTTTCCCTGAGGGGATTTTTAGGGTTTCCACACACCATGGCACAGCCGTGAGTGCAGCAGCATGGTAGGGTTCCCGGCACCTCTGACCTCAAAGAGCAGACCTGTCCCTAGGAGCTGGAGAGGACATTCAGCCACCCACACCTCGCCCTTCAAGCTGCAGGCAGCAGACATCTGTGTCTTCCTGCATTTGCAACAATACACAGTGTCACCAGTGTGGCAAACACAGATAAGTCTGTTCCAGTGGTTTCCTAGAGTGGCTGAGAGCTGAAAGTAAGGAAGGAAACACATTTCTCCAGACACAGCCTGGACAGACCTGTGCTGTGCATGCTGTCTGAGCTCTGCTCTGCTCTCAGGTCACATCCATGCTTTTCATGCAAGCCACCACTCAACGTGTGTTGCTAACTAGCTGCCCTGGCTGAGCTGGAGAGGGCTGAGGGATGTCAGTTTGGTTTAGGCTGGGAAGGGCCACAAATATCTGCTGCAAGAGCTGACTACATCTAACAGGATTCACTGCTGACGAGCTAGATGTAGCTTTCCAGTACTTCAAGTTTGCTTTATGCTGATAGGCAATACTGAAAGCTCTCTCACAGCCCACTGAGCTTCCCCATTCCTGGGCATTATAAATATCCAGATTGTGATAACCTGAGAGTTTTCTTCATGGAAATCACTTCTCTGTTGATGTTGGATACATTTGGCACACACTGTCCGGGTCTTTTCAGTCCCTTTAAAAGCAATATCATGTATCTGACCTTTTGATACAGCCATAGTGGTGTAAAGGAGCAAGGCTGCAGAAAAAGTGACTTTGGCTGCCGTTAGTTATAAACTCCTTTATGCCATGCCCTTGTAAAACTGACACCAACATCAACTTGTTAGATTGAAATAGGAACTTTGCCTTCCCAAAGGACAAGCAGAGACACTAGGATTAGTATAGGATTTATTGTCCTTGTCTTTCATCTGAAAAAGGGAACAAAACTTCCTTTTTTGCACAACTGCTTTTTAACATGTCTGTTTTTCTCTATGTCATAACTAATGTACACCCCTTAAGGCTTACAACAATAGCTGTGTGTACAACTACCTCTGTTCGTTAAGAGACTGACCTGTGTTCTATTAATATTTATAGATTTAAATTTTTAATACACAACAATTCTGCATTATTGAATAGGTGACTTCCTGCATTTTAATGGTTATGGAGTAGGAGTGGGCTCTTTGTAGTTAACATTGCAATAAATTTTTCATGATTAAATAAAAAGTTCTTACCCCTAACTTCCTCAGACAAAATCCTCTTGGACAACATCTTGGTGCAATGGTGAAAGATTCTCTTAAGAGATTTATGATTTTTGTTGCAAGTTTTCTTAGGCAATTTAAATTTATGGTACATAAGGATTTTTTATATCTGGAAATATTTAGTAATTTTCTTTTTAAAGTGACTGAATTATTCAAACATCAATTTGGAATTATTTACTCAGTTTTGGAGACAACTGGATTCTTACTTTTAAAACTGACCGTCATGTTTTAGTAGATCCATACTGACAAGTGATTAACAATGTTAACTTGAATTGGCATCTTGGACTAGGACAGGGATGAAGATTCAGTCTTCCATTCACTTACTTTGAAAAGGCTTTAATAGCTGCGTTGTAAAGAGCTTCTATTTCGAAAAACCATGTGGGATTTCAAGACTGTTGTGAATGAGTGAATGTGAATCCCTTGTGAATGTGAATGTTTTAAGTTGCTCAAAGAATCCCTAGCAAAGGTATCAGCAAAAGCAGGTTTCATATAAAAGGGAAAGCATGACAAAGTTGATTGGAAAAGTTCACTCTATTACTTACTCATGGTTAAAGCACATAGAGAAAAATCAGACTAAAATGATGAGACTAAAATCAATCAATCTAAACATAAAATCAACCTAAAATGATTTATGTGGAGGCTGGGGATAGAAAAAGGGTAAGGATGGGAAAGGGCAAGGATGAAAAGGAATAAGGGAGACTCTCCTGTTGAATCATATGGTTCAGAGTGGACCCCCTTGCCAAACTTAGCCCAGGACTTGATCAACAGTTTAGGCTTAGAGGTTTTAAAAGCACTTAAACTTAACAGCACTTAATTGATAGACTAATTTAAACAATTTAACAAAAGATTCTTATAGAATTTACTATCACAACAATAATTCACCTATAGGTATGGGTTTTACCCACACACCTGAGGGCCAGCCTGCAGAGACGTGGCTATAAAAATGAGCGAGACGGCTGATCGCGGGTGCCTTGAAAAATCAAAAGGGTTTTAATAAAGATGGAAAATAATACAAAAGCAAAACAGCAAAGCCGAGCACAGCACAGAGACAAACTCCTTGCTGCTACAGCACCTCGAAATGCAAGAAGCAAAAAGCAAAAAGTGTGGAATTCCTTTGTTCTCTCTCTTTTATACCTAAGGGCTTTTTTGGCCCTTGGCCCAATGAGAAAAACAACAGTCTTTGAGTAACATTTGTAGAGTCCAATCAACACCCCTGGGCTGGCTCTGAGCCAATTGCAAAGAGAAATCCACAGAACTTTCTAGCTAACTTCTTAACATGTCAAAAGGTGAAGTGAGACCCTTTCTCTATAAGGAAACATCTGCTATAGGTATAGGAATTGCATTACTACATATAGGCATAACTTAATTATGAATCTAATGTATTTAAGAACCTAAGATATAAACATTCATAGTCCATTTGCTATCATATATTCACATTTACACTGGCCTAAAAGAGTATGTATGAAGTATATTTCCATTATCTGCTTTCTTTTGTATCTATTTTTTATTTGTAACTTTTCAACAGAAATAAGTCCAGTTCAGCTTATATAATTGTTGGAATATAGTTATGCCTGTGAGCCAAGGATTCAGCTGATGGATCTACCACAATAATTCCTTATTTGCAATGTATCACAGCTTTATTTATCCTCAATGAATGTAAAGAAAGATTAAATTCTTGCAATCTGTGCTGAGGAGTTAGTGTTGCTTTGGCAGTACCTCACACTAGTTGAAGAAATTTGAGCATGTGTAAGCCCTATGAGCTATATTTCAATATTCAGGGTGATCAAGAAGGATCAATAATTCATTGCTGTGTATTCTGAACTTGGATCATGGTACCATCACATAAAGTGCATCACAGAAGATTTCTCTAGATTTACAGAAGATTTCTCCATAAAAGAAGAAATGTTTAATGAGGAATTTGGACACAAAACAATTCTAATTTTGTTATCTACTCTGTGGTGTATCTGCATCCTAGTGACAGTCAGATAAATGTACTTGTACATAGTATAGATAATAAACATTTCATGGCATTTGATGAAAGAGATTACACTATTTTAGATTCCTTCCTGATATTGTTCTCATGTTGCCTTCACTGAAACTGTTGGTCAGGAGACCATTAAGAAATTAAATGTGTTCCTAATGCAAAACAACAATACCACTATGCCAGATATGCTATACCTAAAGCAATTATAATTATTAATATAATATTCAGGATGTAATGTTTAATTTTAAGTTCTGATTTCCCAGCCCTGAAATCCACCCCATCCTGGGAATCTCAATTTAATTTTCATTTTTCTATCTTCATTTGCAAACATGTTGTTTTCCCTTGGCACACGAGTCAATTTAATAACCTGATCAAATATCAGAATTTCTGGTATACATGGACTATAATAAATTTATGCCATTTTCCTGAAATTTGTGTCAAACCAGCGTAACACTTCAAGAGAGGCATGGCTATATTTCATATCTGAACACTATATAAAATATTAAGACACCCTTTCTCATTACACAGTGATATAAAACAAATACTAGGCAATAACATTTCCTTGCATCCTCAAAAATGCAAGCTGGCAAGCTCTCCTGGGATATGACTAACAGCTTTTCAGCTGGGGGTACTTACAAATGAAATGATTTCTTTAGCTATTAACCTTTGATGACATCAGTATTTCCCACATTTAGGACACAACAAGGTCTGGCACTGGATATGGAGGAGGAACATGCACTGACTCACACTGCAAACAGCCATACCAAAACAGAGTCTTTTGGGTGACTTTAGCTTCCATGTCAACACCTAAGCAAAAGCCAGGTTTTCAGCAGCAGTCAAGAGCTTGTGGCTCCCACAGCCATGTTATGAGGAGTTTTTTAGAAATATTCAGGCACCAGCTCCTCTGAAAAATCTACTTATTGTTTCAGGTGCCGGAAACAGCTTTGGTCTTCTAATGAGTTGTCCCCCTTACAGCCATTTCCCAGCCCCAGGGAACAGTGGCTCAAAGGCTCTGCCTTACTCTGCCATTTCTCTGCCATTATGTTCACTCACCCCTTCCCTCTCAAGCCTTTGGTGCCTGTGTTTTATTCCTGCCACAGCTTGTTCCTGCTCCAGCAGTAAGTGTGGACTTCTTTATTTTGTGCTTGACCAATGGAGAGGTATTCCCTTCCTGCTAAAACCCTCTGGGCATGACTCCAACACAAGAAATGTCTGTTTGCAAATCACCCTAGTGCTGGGAGACGATAGATGACCTTTCACAATATTGGGTGAGGTATTGATGAAAGTCATTGATCCCATTTTTGAGTGACTGTCTCACCCAGGTAGACAAGTGAAATGAAAAATTTGTCATGTCTGCAAAAGTCTGTGCTTTTTCAGAGACATTAGAAGCCTTTTGGGGGCTTTTTGTTGACCTTTTGGGCTCAACAGGGTGAAAAGAATTTGTAATATTTTTCATATGTGTGGAGGGTTTTTGTTTGTTTAGCTGGGTTTTTTAAGAGCCTTCTTCTATGCAAATAAATTATTTGTTTCCTTGTTTGGGTTTTAGATAGACCAAAGACAACTGGATATCACTCAGCCCTTTATTTGTGAGCAGCCCTCAGTGACAGGGCCACTGCTCCCCCAGGTAGGCAATCCTTTGTAGATGAGACTACAGGACCTGTGAGCATGTTTTCTAAGGTTAGGTCTACACATTTCATACACAGTGTTCTGTTTTGGAAGAAGCTGTTCTAGCTTTTTTAAGGTATGACCACCTAAAGGATTCAGCTGTTATTTCTTTATGTTATTTTACTGGCACATCATTAGAGACTTGTCTTCTTGACATTAACAGATAATTAAGACTGGATCCCAACAGTAAGTGATAAAAACATATCACCTCATAAGTCAGCTATTAATATTTTCAGACTCAAAACCATAACATATGCTGCTACCTGAAAATAAATGTTCCATAAAACTGTTTTCATTTCTTTTTGAGCTGCACTGCATATATGTTCTGATAGTATTATAGCTGGTTAGGTGAAGTTATATAATGTCAATCTATTTCTGAGGGAGCACAGAGGCGAATTTCCAGCAATGACATACAAACAGTAATCATCAGAAACTTGCCTATAAATAATGGATTTAGCATTCATGCATGCTAAAGTGGGGTAATGAAGATGCTTGCTTTGGCAGCTGAATTTGTGATTAAATGGAAAAAGAACTCTGTATTTCAGTCCACGATCTGCAAAAGCCAAACACATCTCTAGTACCTGGGCAAGGAGCTATGCATCAGAACAGGTTGCTGGGAGGGTACAACAGAGAGTTTAAATATATATTTTCAGGCAGAGAACACAGCAGTTAATGAGTTGGCTGAGAAAGTATCAGTTCTGCAAAAAATATGAATGTTGAGAAAATCTTTTCACACTGAAACCAAACAAACCAATCAATGCTGACTCTGTACAAAGGGTTTCCTACATGAGAAATGCTCAGTTGCCCAATAGCTCCATCTGCCAAAGGATAATTCTGCTTTCCCTCTCATTCAGAATGCTTTGTGACACTTGCTATACTGCTTATGAGACATGATCACATTTCACTTTTTGTTGTCTGATAAACTTCAATTTACACATTTAGTACGGTATAAGAAAACTTTCTTTGTTAAGGTCAGCAACACCACAGTCAGCTTTCAGAAAACACTCCCCTTAGCCTACAGATAACACTGTGCCTCATTGCTCTCCTTGCCAATACCTCAGGCTGCAAATCATCACTTAGGTTATCTGAGGCAAACCAGTCCTATCTTTGTGTCCAGTCAGCATTCTCCTTTTAGCCTCATCCCTAGGGTTCTGAATATTCTTGTTTAGTGAATAACAATTGAAAAAGAAAAACATTCTACAGACTGAAACATGTGTCACTGAAGTCCTACTCTCTTTATAATACTCCACCTTTAGAACAAAACCAAGCACATCCCCTCACTGCAGACCCACAGTTTGAACATTCACATCTGGAAGTTAACCATGAACAAGCACAGCCAGGTCCAATAGAAATGTTAGAATCTATATTCTCTCCTCTCCCCTGCTATTACCCGCTAATGCCTGACAAAACGGAAATGTGCAGCAAGGTAATAAAGTTTTTCTGGTTTAGTAAATGAAGAGTCAGAGTTTACTTGTCACCTAATTAACAAAATGTTAAACAGGAATTTGGGACTCCCATGTCCCTGAAATGCCTGAATTTTAGCCTTGTTGATAAAAAGAGAGAAATGTGGCACAAAGCACAGTTCAAGCTGAGCCTCCCCAGCTGGGACACAGAGTTCTCATTTCAGAGCTCTGGCTCCAGAGCAAAGCCCAGACTCACCCATTCTGTCACCTGCAATGCTTAAGCATTAATGCCAGCCCCTGCAGCCTGGAGAGGTCATAAAAACTGAGCATGCTGTCAACCCATCCTCCTTGGGAGCAACTGCAGACTTCCACTCACCTCTGCCAAAGAAGGAAAGAGATTCCCTGCGTAGGCATCTCCATGGTCAACAAACACATCTGGTCACCTCTCACATCACTGTCAGGGAAATATGCTGGCACCAAATGAAAGCAAAAACCTTTCCTGATCAGACCAATAAAGTCTGAAAATTGTCTTGTGGTGGATGCCAGAGAGATTCTGAATATTTTGGCAGAAACAGCGGCTTTTTTCTAGGTGGGAATCAGCCTACATAGTATTTATGCAAACATTTCCTCACTTGGTCTGTAACCACCCCTTCACAGCAAAGCAGTTCAGCGTTATCACCAATTCTTTAGATAGTTGTGAGTTAAAATACTACCACTGCCTAAAATAAAAGGAATTTCAATCACAGTGCTCCGTGAAATGAAAGAGGTGGATGCCAGTTTGACAATTTAAGCTGATAGCTGAGATATGCCTCTCCAGCATTTTTGGCATCTGGCCTAGGGAGGAAGGAACGAGAAGAAAGGACAAAGAGAAAGAAGGGGTAAAGGAGGAGGAACATGATCCAGTTCATTTAATATAATGACAGAAATCCCTGGAGGGGACAGTGATTTACATCTGCAGGCACTTCAGAGCCAGTATTAATAACAGGTACACAGTTGTACAACTGATACAGCTGCTCAAAGAGGGAATGTGACTGAAAGAATTCTATCTAGCATAATAAAAACAATCAAATCTGCAGGTCAGAAATGCAATGGAAGGATAGTAACTGGTAAGCCCAAAATTACTACTTTGGTTAGCAGCCAAGATAAAGAGTTGGTCATAAGTTATCTGCAAGTAAAATTCAGGAAACAGGTATTTCTGCATCCACACCTGAACTGAAAGCAGCAGTGTGTGAAAATTGATCAGCTATGCATGCAGGTATAAAAATACATAGACAAAGATTCCTGAGCCCTCTCCAAGCACAAGATCAGGCATATAAGAGAACAGCATCAGCATCAGCACATTAGCATCAGCAAAGAACCCTTTTTTGGTCCAGATTCCTGAATAAGGCACTGGAGAGAACTGTTTTGAAAAGCCTCAAAACATTAGCTCAAACTGAAGCAGAGCTATGTTCTCAGACTAAAAGAAGTATACTGCTGCAGGTAGGGGGGTGTGGGGATATCAAGGATTCAGAAAGTTACTAAGGCAGGAAACTTGTAGGCATTGCTGGACTGCCTAAGCAGCACATGAATACAGCTGAAGCAAGAACATTGCAAAAGCTGAGGAACACGGAAGTATATGAAAGCAAACACTTCACATCAGTATTTAGCTCACACTTACACCCAATCTAGCAGAACATTATGGAAAATTTAGAATGCCAGGCAGCATTACTGTTCACAACAAGGAGGTTTGCCTTAGCATACTGGATACTGCAAGCTCTCCCCTCAGTGCAAACAGCCCCATGTAATCAAATGGGGAAGAAGGAAAACATTCCCATGAAAGACCATATTCGTAAATGCATCAAGCAACATGTCGGGAGTTGAGCAAAACATTTTTTTGCAGAACCCAAACTGGCCAAAATAAAGAACTACTGATAACTGGAAAACATGTCATTTAGTAAGCTAAGTAAGAATCACTTATGGGTTATACTGTCGAGATCAACATATTCAGGGCCAATATGGCAAACAGGAATCACTTGTAACCACAGTGGTTCCAGGTTTCTAACCCTCTGTTGAGAGAGACTTCTACATTTCCAATATGCAAGAATTAGAGACAAAACAGAAGGCACTGAAATGCCTTTGGCCAAGCTGTAAAGATTGGCAAGTACCGGCTGTAGTCTGGTCTTTCTGTCCTTTAAGCAAATGACCACAGCTAATGCAATAAGTCATCCTGGTATTCAGGGCTTTTTTGTGGCCAACTGGTGATGCGCCCCTTCTGGAACTGAAATAGCTCAAAAGAAACTGGCCCATGAAAGAAAGGCTCATATATAATCTCTAAGAAAAGATGCTTTGCTTGTCAACTACTATAAATGCCACTTATTCAGACGAAGTGTGTGATAACAGAGAAAGAATATCTTTCAAACCATCAGTTTTCTCCAGTAATGCCCAGGTATCCTCCGTGATATCAAACATGTGCAGGTGGTGTGACAGGATCACCACGGATAGATGCTTGATTCTTCTGGAATGGCCATGGCAGTCTGGAAGTCTTTCTTCATCCTCACATTGCTTGGGGATTAAAATCCTGGGAAATGCCAATTTATCTAGTGGGCGCTGGTTAAAACAGAAATCTATAAACATTACGTATCATGCACATCAATGCCATGGCAAAAAATGGTTCAAAATGTAAACTCAGTGAGAGCAAGCTGCCCACAGAAACATGTGATACTGCTTCAGGCCATGGTGCCTCTGCACACCAGAGCAAGCCATGCTGTTTGCAGTGACTTCCTGTTTTCCATTTGCCATTATTTGTCTTCTGGTAATTTCTCTATCACTCTTTTTAAAAAGAATTAATCTCCCTGAACATGTTCCCTTGTTTTTACAAAGGCAGATCTTCAGATTCAGTTTAAGCAAGCTGTCTGTGCTCCGTGCAGAGACAGCTGATAAGTTCTGTATTGTTACTGTAATCTGAATCACTGTAGACTGGTGATTTAATATTTTAATGTAATTTTATACACACCTACAATAAGCAAATGCATTTAGAAATAAAAATTGTTTCAAAGTGCCACCAACTGTTGTTTTTGCAAACTGCAGTTCAAAGAATGTATTTTTTAAATGCTTCTACTGGATGTTTTAGCATTTCTGTTGTAGCACACAACTTAAAAGAACAAGTGCACATTATTCTTCTCCCAAGCTAGATAAGCAGTAGATCCCATTACAATATCTCCCCTATGGCTGAGTTTCAAAGGCAACATAATGCAGTATACCAGATACGCCTTTTCTGTTGTTTATAAAATTCTGTATTTCATCTTTGTTTTAATGGCAAGTCAATTTTCAAAATCTCCAAAATAATCTGAGAGAACCAAGCACTAGAAGTTTGCATTGCCTTTAAAATATGTCTGTTATTAGGGTTGTGTGAGTTCATAAGCATTAGGTGTGTGCTAAGAACAACATGCTCTAGTGGTCTGCTTTCATCTCCTCAAACTTCCACTCTTCTCAAAATTTGCTTTCTAAGTTCCCTCACCTCCTGAATTTTCATTTCTTATTCAAGCTGGGCTTCCCACAATAAGAAACTCTTTTATGATCTGCTGACAGTAAGCAAAGAAACAGGATCATAAAGTTTACCAGAAAAGCAGAGTGGCATGAATCTCTTTGTGCCACAAACAGGGTAAGTAATGAGAAAACAGAAGTTTGTCATGAGACAGTCCTCCAGGAGACTGAATGGTTACAGTTCCCAGTGAGCTGATCCCCATAAATACCAGCTCTAAATCAATTATCTTTGCTTGCTGTGATATATGAAATGCATCAACTATTAAACAAATCAATGTGACCCCAAAGATTCCTTGGCTTAATATCTTATTATTTTGGGACTATAGGCTGATTAGACATTTAAATAATTTTCTGTGATAGCATCTGCATTATTTGAATAGGCCAGATTGTGAACACAAATCTTTATATTTCTCCAGTGCTTTATTTGCCAGCAATGATGATAATAAAATTAACAGCCTTCCCTTGCTTTTGCTGATACCATTTGGCTTTTCCAGAGAGGTCAAAGTAGGCATTTTACTGGTTGGAAATGAAATATGCCACACCAGGTTTGAGTTATTCAGCTATTGACTTGTGGGAACATTCATTTCAGTGAATAGTAAGTTATTCCAATGTTCTCAGTCCAAATTGATCCAACAGAATGAGACCCCCTTTGAAGTCTGAACTCCTCCACAAATTTTCTTTCAAAACTGCAGCTCTGAACTCTTGTAGATGTAGTGGGTAATTGGTGCTGATTGATTTCTGAATGTGCAGATGGAAGAACAGGGAGAGGAATGACGCAATGACATGAGGGGATGCAAAGTTCAAGAACACCATAGGCATGTGCCAAGGTGCTTTTCCTAAAACAAATAATGTGACTGCAAAAAAGCCAATGAGGAAGAAAAAAAATCAAAGATATAGCTGAAAGGTGAAACAAGGAGATTGTAGCCTGGAACTGTTGGTGAGATGGCTAGAGGAAAGAGGAGTTTTCAGCAAAACAGCACCTGCTTAAATGTAGGAGATGAAGGAGAGCACAGAATTGTAGAAGTTCCTAACCATATAGAAAGAAATCTGCTCAATTTGCTGTTCTGAGAGAGAAGGATCCCAAAGCAGCCCATATTGACAAAACAGTAGGCATCTGAATCATGCATCAGTTCCTTTTTCTTGATGAAAGTTTCAAAAGAAACAAATAAATAGTTTGATTAAGAAAAACAATGATTTATGATATCCTCAGTTTTCCTTACATGAGGAATTCAGGTTTTTTAGATTATTTCAAAGGATTGAAATATTTTCTGACTGTTTCAAATTATTAGAGACATCCAGGATCTCAAAGCCATCATTGCCTTTTTGCCACCACAGTAAGAAATGCCTTTATTTCCATTCACTATTTCACAAGTAACTGTGTTATTATCAGCTACATAAATCAAAAGTGCAGTACACTATGACTTCCTACTTTTGGCTGATCTTACATAGTTCTGACTCTGATTGCCATTGCCATATGAAAGTCTTACATTAAATAAAAATAAGGCTGGAATTTGCAACTTGCATTACAAAAGCAATTGAGAACAGAATGACATGATGACAATTGCCAAACAGAACAAAATCTTAAGAATTTGCAGGGTAAAATACCAGGTTTCCATGGCCCACACTATTGAAGTTCTGCAGTTTTGTTTTCCTTTCTAGTTTAGATCTCAGAAAACCTAATTATGATTCATTAAATGACACTTCTGGTATCAACTTAGGTCAAAACAAATAAAGCTTATATTGTTTTCCTTACCAAGCAGTAAATCTGAATTTTGTAGAGCTGCAGCCAAAGCCTACTGCCCCTATTTAACATTGCTTTATAAAAAATATGTCTTTTTAATTTTCCTTGTTTCCTAATCTATTGCTTTGGCATCTTCTCCCCACTTCAAAATGAATACATCCCACTATTCATTAACACAGTGTTGAATATCAGTGCTTCCTTTGGTAGCAAACCACCATTACTGTAGTGTGCAATGTGGGTTGAGTCTTATTAGGAGACATTAGGATTCTTCATATCATTGCAACAAGGGAGACATTTTTACAGGGAAAATCTAATGTCTGCCACAAATGTTGAGTTGCAGAGGCAACCAGACTAAGGCAACCTTCCTAGTTTTTGCTGCAGCAGCAGAGGTTCTGCCATGTGCAGCACCAAGTCCTGTGTCCTGCCCCAGCACAGACCAGGCTCTCTGCATGTATTGCTGGCTGGATGTTGACCCCCACATTCCTCTTATCAGAGAGACTGCGAGTCTTTCATTCTCACTAATGAGGAGCAAGACAGGGTGAACAGGTTTGGGACTTCACTGAGACTCCCACATCACAAAAAAAAATGCATTTTGCACCATACAGTCACATCACCCATCAGAGAGGTGGTTATCACACAGAAGCTGAACTCAAATGTTACTTCAAGCTGATTTCCAAGCTTCCCAAAGCCTCGAATTTCTGACTTGTCTGCAACAAATGAAGCAATTCTTTACTTCATCACTCTGATTATTCCAAACCCACTTCTGCTGAAGTGGCCAGGTATCCTTTAAACCCAATATAAATCTCATACTATAAACCTCTTAATTTAACTTTCCTCATGGCTATTTGAGGAGCAAATAAATATCCTCCTGTTTTTCAGAAACATGCCTTTGCAATTAAACCTTTTATTAAGTCCTTAGATTAGTAAGAGCAGTACTGTCATATGAATACTCTATTAGCATGAAAAAAAATAGTTAGGAAAAAAGGCATGGAATATTCCTGCCAAATGAAAATCCTTATGAAGATCATAGGATCCATGGGGCTTGCCCAGCACAAAAGGAATATTTATTGAATTGTACTGCATAATTAATAGGACAACAATAATAGTAGCAGAATTGTAACACTTTGCTTTCATACATGCTAAGGCAAAACTTGGCCTTGATCAGTAATCTAACCAGATTTGTTTTAGTCCATCAATTTTGCTTTCCAGCACATTGTATCCCTCCAGTAACTACACTTGAACAGGTGAAAAGTTTGCTGTTTCCATTCATGCTGTCTGTTAATGTTTTCTGCTGGGCTTTTCCACACTCCTGGCAACCCCTCATATTTCTTACTTCATTAGTCCAACCCCTATTTACTCTAATTCCTGTGTTTCTCTAATACTGTTTTAGAGTAATTCATTCTGATAGCCAAACAGCACACTGCCAAAATCAGGTCACCCTTATTTTGTTAACATGTGGTGGTGGCCAGTGGCATGACAAAGCAGGATCCAGATTCTGCTGGGATTTTAATATATATGGTGATTCTCCCTGCTCCCGTTTATATACAATACTTAAAAGGGCAGGTCTATGCCTTCACTGCCTTGATAAGTAAAGCTACCTTTCCAAATTCAGTCATCACTATTTATTAATCCCTCGTGGCTGTGTCCAGAAGTCCTTCTGCATTAATGCAAAGAAGCATAGAAATGCTGGCAGGCAGGAGTAGGATCCTGTGGAAGTCATCCAGCCTGACATCCTCTGGGGAGCACAGTGGTGCCAGCGCTGAGTCAGGTGAGCCTGTGGCTTTGCCTTGCCAATGCAGCAAAGGTAGATGCAGCTTCCCTTTGAAATTGTCCCCTACCTTGCTTCCATGGATTAGTTTATAAAATGATAGGCTACATCTGCAATTTACTAGTGATCAGCTAGGCTATATATGTATATTTTAAAATAAAATGTGCAGCACTGATTTTGTATGCATTCTTATACTAACCAGCATAATTGTGAACAATAGATTTTTCCCTTCTTTTTTGTGACTGCCTTTCACATATATTTATGTATATATCACACATATATGTTTACATATTTTATCAGATATATAAACCACATATCTGATATCTATCTGTGTCTGTCAGTCTTCTTACACTAACTGCAAGAAACATAAGACAAACAGCTTAGGAGAATAGTGTAGGAAGAACTAATGAGACTGAGAAGTCAAATATCAGAAAATAGAGGCATAAGAGCACAAAGACTTAAAGACAGCAAGTCTGTTTAACCAGTAGAAATGGGTTAAGCATGAACCTTCACTGCAGACTATCTGATTGAAGGCCATAAAGAACTATACTAGCAGAAGTCATTTAGTACTCTTTAATTTAGCAGACAGAAGCATGGAAGGACCAACTGTTGGACACCTAAGGCATACAAGTTCATGCTAAAAAGAAGTTGTTAATTTGTAACAGATTTTTACCAGCATTTCTCCAGTGGAATAGACTAAAAAGGGATCTGGAAGAATGAATTGGGATGGGTCAAAATACGTGACCTGCTGAAGACCTCTTGTGTCCCTGAGAATTTTTCTGCTTTTTCTCCTGCTATCTCAGCTGGGCTGATAAAATATATTGCTTGCCTTCCTCCTCTCTGACCTGGTTCTTGCTCCAGTCACAAATTCTTGAGTCAGAGTACTGGTTGGTAAAATTGTGTGGCCTGTAGCTATTGGTAGAGATCCCTAACACTTCTTGGGTCTTTAAAATCTGTTACTTTTTTCTGCCTGCAATAGGTGGATGCTCAAATTCTTTAGCAAGTTTCAAATATTCAAAAAACGCTACCCAGTATGTAAGTGGTGTGGGTGGAATTTAATTGTAAATGTACATAGTTACATTTCTTAAATGACAGCGGGGTTTAGTCCTTATTTTGTCAAGATTTGGTTTTGATCCCTGAGATCATTTGCTGTTAATTTTCTATATTTTCACATTTCTGGCTTTTGGAGTAGCCCACACAAAACTTTTCCTACAGAGACACATCTATTTGCAAATCACCTCCATCTGAATATTGTATAATTTAGTGAAGCTACTCCTTGTATAAGCTACTATTATCAAGATGCAAAGACTGAAATTATCTAAAACTGTTTGATAAATATCCTCAAATTTCTCTGTTGCTTTCCTTCATCTGGCTGTGCTCACCAAGTGTTCTTAAAATTACAAAAAGTAAAACTCTGCCCTTTAGCTTCAAATATATCCAAATACAGAGACTTTGACAAAAGAGTGTTAGAACTATTTCATCAAGTCCTCTTATCTCAAGGTCATATTAAACATGCTTGTGATTAGACATCCAAGTAACTTGTTTCTTCATTTCTCTGGCTTTTCGAAAATCTGATTGGCAATCAGCTGAAAATTGCTGACACATGAGGGAATTTCAGAGGGGCTGAAAACAGTTAACAGGTAGACTCGATGATCTTTTTCAGCCCAAATGATCCTTGATAAGCAGCCGTCTGACCCTTTTAAATGACAGCAGAATTGGGTACAGAAAAGGGAGTGAGAAGACAGCAGATGATTTTTAAGTATGCTTAAAATCTCCAAAACAAATTTAACACACTCCCTTCATTAAGGAAAGGAGGATATCTAAAATTGCTCTAATAATTTTCATGAAAGAAATCTAAGAAAGGGAGTGCACACAACCATCAGCTTCCAGGAATAGCTTTCCTCATAGTGTTTCAGCCAGATTATATTAGGCTGTCAACAACTGGCTGACCCATGTTTTGTGGCTCCTCAGAGGATGATGTCTCAGAGGGCTTTGTGTACTTACTGGCAATCAAAATGTCAAAGACTGAACAATGCTACCAAAATGCCTTTTTTTTTTTTTTGAAAAGGGAACTGCTGAACTCTTGCAGGTCTCTCTCAGAACATGAAACTAAAAATTCTTTTTCTCAGGAATTTACAAAGTGTAAATGTAAATGTGAGATGTAGGAAGTGGGAGCACTGCTGAGGTTTTATCAGATTCTTTTTCAGAATCATGTAAAAGAGCAATCTACATTACTGGGTTTGTCACCACTGGTCCAAAGGTCATTGATAGGGCAGCACAGCAGAAGACAAGTAAATTAACTCCTAATGTAACATATAGTACTAAGCCAGTAAGAAAGTCTGCTGAGGCAAGAAATATACCCAAATAAAAGACATTCCCAACAATAAATGCCAATATTTACACTACAGCCAAAGGAGAGAGGAAGAGGCTTGGAAAGTCACTGATAATAGTTCCGTCTGCCATGATCAGGCTCTTAAAGTTTTATATTAAGTCTACACATAATATAGGCAGAAGTTAGGCTGATTCACTTACTATGAAACCCCCAATTCTTATAATCAATCTTCAAGTGAGATATTATCCTTTGGGGAGACTTTGGAGAACCTAATCTTTTAGGGCAGGTAAGAAGCACATGCAGAAGGGAAAGGGCAATCATGTTCTCTACTTCTCAGAAACCCAGTCTTTAAGAACATAATTTCTAGCAGGTTTGGGTGTTTTCTCCCTTTATCTCTATAGCTCAGAATTCAGAGCTGCAGTAGAAGCAAACCACCAGGTGCACGTTACATTTTAATAATCCGCTCTTTTACTTTTGTTTATTTCTCACTACTTGCATAAGGTAAAAAAGGGACAGTTCTTACCTTTAAAATATAACAAAACATATAGCAAAAGTGCTTTTCTCAAACAGAAAATGAGGAACATTTATATTTTGTAGGTTCTGGTTGATCTTATTTTGCAGTGTCCACTGTGCTGATCATGTCAGTTTATGGGGATCAATCATTTGTTGCTACATTTGGTTTGCATGGCAAAGCTTCTGTAGCAGGGGGGGTTCTGTGAGAAGCTGTTAGAAGTTTCTCCTGTGTCCAGCAGAGTCAATGCCAGCTCCAAGACAGACCCACTGCTGGCCAAGGGCGAGCCCATCAGCAATGGTGGTAGTGCCACTGGAATAACCTATTCAAGAAGGAAGGAAAAAAATCCTGTGTATCTGCAACGGCAGCAAAAAAGCAGAGTGAGAGAATATGTGAAACAACTCTACATTAAGCAACATCAGTGAAGGTGAAGGGGGCAGAGGTGCTCTAGATGCCAGAGTAGAGATTGCAACCCATGGAATTCCACACTGGAGCACAGATCCACCTGGAGCCCCTGGAGGACCCCACACTGGAGCAGGTGGATGCAGCTGAAAGCTGGGACCCCATGGGAAGCCTGTGCTGGAGCCAGCTCCTGGATGAACTCGTGGACCCATGGAGAGAAGCCCACACTGGAGCAGGTTTGCTGGCAGGACATGTGACCTTGTGAGGGACCCATGCTGGAGTAGAGTGTGCCTGAAGGACTGCACCCTGCGGAAGGGATCCATGCTGGAGCAGTTTGTTAAAAATTGCATCCCATAGGAAGGGCTCATGTTGGAGAAGTTCACAGAGGACTGTCTCCCATGGGAGGGATGCCACGCAGTGTGGGGGAAGAGTGTGAGTTCTCCCCTGAGGAGGAAGCAGCAGCAGAGGCAATGTGTGATGAACAGACCGCCAACCTCATTCCCCATCCCCTGAGTTGCCTAGGGGGAGGAGGTAGAGAAATCAAAAGTGAAGTTGAGCTCAGGAAGAAGCAAGAGGTGGTGGGGAGGCTTTTTAAAATTGAGTTTATTTCTCCTTACCATACTCTGATTTGATTAGCAATAAATTAAACTAATTTGACCAAGTTGAGTCTGTTTTGCCCATGATGGTAAGTACTTGAGTGATCTCTCTCTGCCCTTATCTCAACCCATGAGCCTTTCATTGTATTTTCTCTCCCCTGCCCAGCTTAGATCTTGACAGTGATTTCTGAACTGTACAGATGAAAAATAACGCAAGAGAAGATATTAATAGCTACTATTGACAGAGAGTTTATTCCAAGCCACTCAAAGTGTAGAATCAGGACCCTCAAAGCTATTTTCATAGTGGCAAATACGATGTCTCTGCTCAAAAGAATTGCAGTCTAAGATTAGCACTAGCAGAGAGGCACACAGGTGGGAAAATACCAGCAAACAAAATACTACCAGGAAGAATAACAGGTAGCAGTCATAGTTTAATCAACAGCCTGAGTCTTGTAAAGTCCATTTTGTTGGCATCACAGCAAGGGAGGATTTTTATCCTTTATAATGAGGTTATCTGTACCTGCTACAGGAAACTTGTCTCAAGCCTGGGAGGGCATGAAGATGTCTGACTGAAATTGAGTAATACTCTGGGAGGAGCCAGCATCAGAGGCTAGTGGGAGGCAGTAATTAACCTGAATATGTGATGAGAAGTAGATGAACTACCAAAGGCTTTGAAAGTCGTGTAAAGGAAATTTGCTTGTTAGTGAGGTATTAATGGAGGAAGGAGATAAGCAAAAGGATGCACAAAGAAGGGACGAAGAGAGAATGGCCACAACAGCAGGCTATGAAATTGTGTGGTAGCATTTAGGTAAGTATAATGCAACTTCCAAGGTCAGAAAAACATAGCTGAAACATTATAGAAATCAGGATGGCAGTATTAGCATCTAAACCTCCCTACCTTCAAGGTGCTCTTAAGCAGGGACAACTTGGGCAATGAGATAACTTCATCTGAGTATTTTCTAGACCCTTAGATGGGGTTTATGGTTTTGGAATGTAGAAAGCCCCTAGGATTTAGGGCTCTGTTTTAAACACGACAGAGGCTGTGGGTCTTGGGGGGACATGCAAGGATATTCTCCCTACTCCTTCCCAAGGACAATAGTAGAAGCAGAGTGAGGGAACAGAAGGTCAGACTCCCATGCAGATGTGTGCCAGGCTGCAGGAACAAGATATGGAGAAGGCAGTAAAGCAGTTTTGAAATGAGGGGGAGAAAGTTCATCACTAGGATGAAAAATCATGAACTTTAATGGGAATGTGGGGACAGATCTAGGCCAAGTCAAGAAATGTTTGAGAGTAATAAGAAAACCAAGGAAAACCCAGAGTGAGCAGCAGATTGCTTTTTTGGGTTTGGTTTTGTTTTTGTTTTTTAATAATAGATGCATATATTTATAGTAGTTGGTAAGAAGCAGACTGCTTAGGTTTGGAAGCCTTGGTTTGCTCTTAAAGAGGCAACTTGTGCACCCAGTGTCTACCTTTGCAGAGATCCTAGAGTGCAGAGATGGAACTATGGAGGGTAAGAACTGGGGAAGGGACATAGCAGGATTTGTCTAAGGAAAGAAAGAGAAACCCATGAAATTCACAACTGAAATATAAAAGCTACAAAATAAAATTATCTGATTCTGCTTCCACAAACACAGACATGACCATCTGGCAAATAAGAAAAAGTCCACATCTCAACTTTTTAAAAGTCCACAAACCTTTTAAAGGCTACATCTAGAAACCAAAGTATTTTTCAGATCACCTCAAAACCTCTTTATGGGCATGTTCTACCTGAGATCTGAATCCTTTAAGACTGACTTCTTTCTGTAAGGAGAATTAAGACATACTCTTCTAAATATGATAAAGATCCCATCTATCTTTTACAGTTAAGTATTCCCTTCCCTAATAAATAACCTTAAACACTAGACATAAAGACATGCATTTTCACAGCTTCTATTAGGATGGTTAGTTAAACAATCTTTGGATAATGAAAAGATTGGAAAATAAGAAAAGAAATATGAAAATATTTACAACTGGGACAATTCAGATCCAGGCTACTGGATGTGGCTCTGTAGTTCTGCTTGGTTACTCTGAGAAAAGCCAGATGAGACACATGCTGCTTCCAAGCAGTGGGATGCATGAATACCTTGTGTTTGGAAGAAGCCCCAAGTGACACAATTTTATTTACCTACCTCTTCCGGGCCTTTGTTTTCTTCCCTATAGAGCTACCTATAAAGCACTGTTGGATACTGATGGCCTTTGCTAGTAGATTGCTTTTTAGTAGATTCACTCATGGATTTCACACTTTGCAACATCTAGACCATCAGTTTCATAACAGCCTCTCTCAAAGATCAAATTACGTTGTATTTAATTGGCTTACAGAAATTGTCCCTTGTGACCAGAATGAGATCTTCCACTGTGCTCTACCTTCCAAAGTGCTGCTGAGAATAACTGTATAGACCCTGAATCCCTCAAAGGGCCTCTTGACCTTGCAAAGCTCTGATACTTGGATGATACTATGATCATTCACTACTGCTTTATTGTTGCTACACTAATCTGCTGATGAAAGTAGGCCTACAAGACCTTTGTGGCCTTCAAAACTGCTTCTGTTCCTGAATTTCAGCAGGTTGTAAGAAGCATCTCTCTCTAAGCCTCTTGCTAAGCAGAACAGACAACTGAATTTTGCAATTAAGTCTCATACTGCAAAAGAAACTGTCAACTAGTAAACATCCTAAAAGGACTCAAATGAATGGATGATGCATTTTATTAAATTAGCAGCCCAAATCTGCATGCCAGCAAAAGCTCCTAGCTTCTGATTACCTCCGGGAACAAAGACTAGAGCACGCTTATAAATAGTGGCAGTGGGCTTAGCATATGTTACCTTCTTTCCTAGATAAATATTAATTAGCCACGCAGAAGAAGCAGGTCTCTAATATGAAAGAATCTTTGTAGCTCCCCTTAAATCAATGCTGACATGATACTTTCACGAGGAAAAGACTTAATTCTTAATTTTCAGCAGTTTTACTTCTTTGCAGTGATTCACTGCATTGCCCAAGTTTCCATCAAGCTTTATGCATTAGTAGCTTGTTGCTTTAAAACATGTGCAGACTTTATTTCTTAAAACATAAAATTCAGTGTTTTGTTTCTGAAAACTTGATATTTGGGACCCCTTTGAAATCAACTCTGGATCCTGAAAGGAGACCTTTAGAGATTCCATTCTCTAAATCAGACAGAAAGACTGGAACACACCAAAGTGGGACAATGCTTTAAAACTGATATAGGTCCATATCTGAAAGTGGAGAATTTATCTTCTGCCAGATCTGAGCAGATGAGAAAATGAGACCTTTTTTCATCTGAATCTCTACAAAGTTTAAATGCATTGTACCTTCCCTTAGTGCTGAACAGGTGCTAAAGGTTATGCCACTGACTTTTATTCCTAGACAGCTGTACTTTTATGTCATACTGTCATGGTTATTTTCCACAGATCATTCCCCAATGGATATGCATGCATTTTACAGCAGGTTATCATCCATCTACATTATAGCAGGTAGGTTAAAATCCCTTCAGGTATATAACTAGAGGCTGCTTGAACTGGAGGGATGGTCATTGAGCCAGATCCTCTGGCACCAAAACAGGCATTTGCACTGATTTTAGTGTGAATTAGAGACTCCAGCAACCTCAGACGGAAACCACAGCCCTTTTCACACAAGCAGTCAATTCTTCTGATTTGTAACAAAGCAGGACAATTATGGCCAGTGTGCAAGGAGAGGAGACGGGGCAGGATTGAAGTAGTTTCCTGTGGAGTATCTCCAGGAACATCGTTAAATTCCTTGTAGATGAATGAGGAACAGACACCAACCTCAACTTGTACCTCCGTGAACTAAAGTGTGTGAGGATCAGTGCAATGAATGGAGGTTAACTGCTGAAAACACTGTAAGGGAGGACTGGCAGGGTTAGTTTTGCTTGACCTCAGTTACCTACTCAGGGTAATTGAATCATCTTCAGAGGTCATCTGAGTGTGTTTTTCAGCACCTGGGCCTGACCAGTATGGGTCAAGAAACTCAGTGTGTATTTGTGTCTTCTGAGCCCATGTGCTTGTTTTTTTGTCTGGGTCTTTAGAGTAAAAATCAAAACCAGGCCCAGCTGTTCCTTATAATTAAATTTCAGTAACTCAAGCTGGGTGATTTTATTTTGACTAGTGACTAAAAAGTGATGGCATTTAAATGGCCTTAGCTATATTTCAAAGTTAACGTTGAGAAACTTCACATAGACTTTAGTGTTATTTGCCTGTTGGCAAACTCAACAAAATACCACTGTGTTGATTTACATAGCGAAGGTTATCTTTGCTAACAGAAGGACTCAGAATTTCATTATTTAAAATATGAGTATGAATCTCATCACAGTGCAGGAGGCTACAGATGCCATTACATACAACTTATCAGCTGAGTCAAGAGCAGAGGTGAGGTTTATATTGTGCACTGAGCTCCGTGTTCAAACATGTCTAAAAGATGCAAAAGCCAAAACCCACACATTATCTGTGGCCAAGACAGATCTGACTGTTCAATGAGGACTTTTCCTTTCTGTACTTAGGTTTGTTTCTACGTGTCTGTCTTCTCTCTTATTTATTTATAAGATTTTTACGCCATACATGGGCAGTCTGTGAAGCAATAAACCAATAATAGGCTCAGTTTTCATTGCAGTTTCTATATTTGGGTATTTTAGTACATGAAAATCTGGATATAGGAAGTATTAACAGTCTTATGCCAGCAGAAAGAAATTAATTTTATGCCTGCCTCTGCACAGAAGCCAAAAGCTTCAGGAAATAAGATCTCTTCTCATAAGCATCTTTCAGATCCAGTTAGGAGAGGAGAAAATAAACAATGAAATGCAAGCTTCCAGGCAACAGCACAGGAGTGAGATATGATTGTTCATGTGATAATACATATAATTCACAATAGGTGTCTGACTGGCACTGCAAGACTCCAGTACTTATTGATGATTGAGGTAGAACCTGGTACTTTCATCAAGCCTTGGCCCTTGGGAGTCCAGTTGTGACAGGGGGCTATGTGCAGCCTGGCAGAGAAGAGAGAAAGGCCAATCTTTTAAAACCTGAGCACCCCTTGTTGTGACACAAATCCTTGGAAACAGCATGTACAGCCTAAAGCAAGCAGCGGTTCCAGTGCCTGGGTGGGGACATGTTTTCTGCATGCCCCTCCAGCAGTGACGTGCAGCACCATGGCATGGACCACTGCTAGGAAGCTGGATTTACTTTCTTCCTGCAGCTGATCATAACCCAAGTCTGAAGGCTCAGAGAGAAACATGGGGAATGGTTACTGAGCCTACCCAGGAAGACCAGGTTGTCCTTATAGGAAGTCAGGTGAGCTGAGATCACAACTAGACCTCTCATGGGTGAACATTTTGCTGACCATTCGTAGCAGTGCTACAGAAATGAGTGAGAAACCAGCAAACACAATTGAAGAAAACAAATGAGGGAGGAAAAAAACCATCTTCTTGGCAAGACAAAGAGGGAAGCAATGAACAATGATTACTGATGAATAATGACCCAGAATTAATGGAGAAGGGCAACAGCAAAAGCTGTGCACAGAACACAAATATTTTAGAATGAGGATAAACAGTGACATTAGTAGGGTGGCCAGAACTCATTACCCATTCACATAATACTTGTCTACACTACACTCCATGGCTGATGGCAGTGGCTAGGGCTAGAACATTGCCCTTGGAGGCTCTATAATTTTATCAGAAGAGCCTTTGCACAAGAGGCAAGCTGTTCCAAAACTGAATGAAGGACTAGGTTTTCCTCTTGTTATTATTGGTGTTTTAAATTTAAATTCCTCTCAGATATGTAGCCCTATTTGGGAAGAATGTTGAGCTACAGAGGCTTGAGGGCAGTTGCCAACTTAAGCACAACTAAATTAAGCCAGAAATGCTGAGCAGAAGTGAAAGCAATATCACACTGTATTAGAAGCCAGAATTATAAAATCTGCCTATCAAAGAGATCAGAAGAATGCAGACAGCTCTGTATTATTATTTTTAATGCAGTGAAGTCTAGAGAATCCAACCAATTACCAGGCACCAAAAGGAGGTGGTGCCTGCTTGAACACAAGGAGGCACCACAAAATAAAAACATGGAAACAGACCAAACCCTATCTCCATGCCCTTTTCAGGAAAACAGACAGGCTCATTGACATTTTTATCTTCCTATCAGTTCAGTGAATGTAGGCAAACCTTGACTGCCACTCTTTAATCCAAGGCAGTCTTACCCCACCTCATTTCTTGAGAGTCTAACTAAAGATCTGGGACAGATTTTACAAAATCTCAAGCACCACCACTGTTTTTTTGGTTTTTTTGTTTTTTGGTTTTTTTTGTTATCTCAGGAGACCTGTGGGTCTTAGCACATCTCAAGATCAGGGCACCTTGCCCTATACCGAAGCATGGAGAAAGGGGCTGTCCCCGCAGGGCTCTGACTTTCCCACACCGCTGTGCAGCCCTGGCTCTTCTTCAGTTCAATGCTTCTCTTCCTAGAGTTTCCTAGCCCCTCTGGACCACAATGGATCCTCTCCAGCCTCCTCTTGTGGTGCTTCCTTGATCTGCATCCTCTCAGGTGAGCCAGTCCCTTTTGCTCAAGGGTGACCAACAGAGCGCAGTGGTTTCTCACCCTGTCCGTGAGCTCGATGTCCCAGGCAGAACACTGCAGTGCCTGTCACTGTGTGGTGCTGAGCATAGCCCAGAATGGACGGGACCACGGGGAAATTGTTTGCTTTCACATCACAGAGGGAAACAGCCAAGAGGAGATGTCCAAAAGGGAAGTGCTGAGAGTTTACAGGGGACTAAGGCATGTAGCAGCAGGTGGAGATGTGCACAAACATGCTTGCAGACTTAAAACGCTTGTCTCCTCTTAACTGAATTTGGTGTGGTATCTCCGGGAGATTTAATCGGGCTGGAGCATAAACATTTCACCGAGCTTGGAATTATCCTGACCCAGCAAAACGCAAGCTCGCGCTCCCTTTGTCTGCAAAACTTTCCTGCGGCTGCTGAGAACAAACGCTGGCAGGAGCTGCGGGACCTGGACAAACGTGTGCTCCCGCTGCTCCTGTCCCCGCCTGCCGAGCGCTGGAAGAGCCTGTGAGGCACATCAGAGCTGCTCAACCGCGGGCGTGCCCCTCCCTCCAAGCACACCAGAAAAATAAAGGAAAAAATATAAAAGGAACAGGGAAAAAAAGGGTAAGAAAGCATGAGCTCAGAAGACACGCGATTACTAGAAGTGTACAGCAGGTGATGCGACCGGTGGGCCGCGCACCTCTACTGCAGCGGGGCTCGCCGCGCTGCGCAGCCCCTCGCCCGGCGGTCAGGGCGGGCGGTCCCCAGGTGCCTGCCCGCTCCAGCTGCGCCCCTGTCCCGTACTGGTTTGGTCCCCGAGGCCCTTCCCGCACGCCCAGTTCTGGCACCGGGCCGCGTTTGTAACCGAGGGACGAGGCGGCGGGCAGTACACCCCGGCCCCACCGGGCTCCCTGGGGAACCTGGCATCGCCCAGCCCCACGGCGTGGCCAGCACGATGCCAGAGAGGATGGGAACAAGGGCAGGACCGAGGAGCACCTGCATCCGCCCGGGCCGTGGCATCCCTCGTCGGGCTGGGAGGGGAGGGGCTGCCCGCCACCTGGGCGGGGGACGAGCTCGGGCTCCTCCCGACGCCTGC
>JANPWX010000028.1:3384227-3584572 GCA_024734555.1 Trochalopteron elliotii
TGCGCGAGTGTTTCAGGCCGCGCCGAGCCCCGCCGTCTGCGGGGGCGGCGGCCGCGGAGGGATGGAGCCGGCCGGCCCCTGCCGGGCGCAGTTGGGCTCCGCCAACGACTCTTACCGAAACTGTAGCGCCGGGGAAGTGATTTACCAAGATGCCACCCCCCTCTCCTGGAAGATCGTGCTCGCCGTCGTCCTGGCGCTGGTCACTCTGGCCACGGTGCTTTCCAACGCCTTTGTCATCGCCACGGTCTACCAGACGAGGAAACTCCACACGCCGGCCAACTATCTGATCGCCTCCTTGGCCGTCACCGACCTCCTCGTCTCCATCCTTGTCATGCCCATCAGCACCATGTACACTGTGACCGGCAAGTGGACGCTGGGTCAGATCGTCTGCGATATCTGGCTGTCCTCGGACATCACCTGTTGTACGGCGTCCATCCTGCACCTCTGTGTCATCGCCCTGGACCGCTACTGGGCCATCACCGACGCCGTCGAGTACTCCACGAAACGGACTCCCAAGCGGGCAGCTGGCATGATCGCACTGGTATGGATCTTCTCCATCTGTATCTCCATGCCCCCTTTGTTTTGGCGGCAGGCGAAGGCCGAGGAAGTATCTAACTGTGTGGTGAACACGGACCACGTCCTGTACACCGTGTACTCCACAGTAGGAGCCTTCTACTTCCCCACTCTGCTGCTGATAGCTCTCTACGGGAGGATCTACGTGGAAGCCAGGTCGCGGATTTTGAAGCAGACGCCAAAGAAAGCAGGTAAAAGACTAACCCGGGCACAGTTAATTACAGACTCCCCGGGGTCGACCTCTTCCGTCACGTCCATAAACTCCAAGGCTCCCGAGGGATCCAGCGAAACGGGCTCCCCGGTGTACATGAACCAGGTGAAGGTGAAGGTCTCGGACGCCCTGCTGGAGAAAAAGAAGCTGACGGCCGCTAGAGAGCGGAAAGCTACAAAGACTTTAGGAATTATTTTAGGAGCCTTCATCGTGTGTTGGCTGCCCTTTTTCATCATCAGCTTGGTGATGCCTATTTGCAAGGACGCTTGCTGGTTCCACATGGCCATCTTTGACTTTTTCACGTGGCTTGGATATCTCAACTCCCTCATCAACCCCGTCATCTATACTATGTCTAACGAAGACTTCAAACAAGCTTTCCACAAACTCATACGTTTCCGATGCACAGGCTGAAATGTTGAATGCGATGTGTTCCCCGGGGCAGCCCCCATTGCACGCCCGCGCCCGGCGCCACAGGTAGGTCCGCGCACCCCGCCCTGCCCGGAGAGCCGCGGTGCTCGGGGGGAGGCAGGGGGTTGGAAGTGGGGCGGGGGGTTCGACCCCACAAAGACCCGGTATTCACACCCTTCGCAAGTGGCCGCGAGCACCGGGGATGCTGCGCGCTCCTGACATTTCACAGTCTGTGTGTGCGCGCGTCGTGCCCCCCCCCCCCCCCCACCAGATCGCAGGGAGTGACTCACGGCAATCTGCTTTTTATTCCACCTATTAAACCAATCTGCCGTCATTTCGTATGCTAATGCCTGTGTTTCGGCCAATTAGTGGTAAACGGCACCTGCTTTCCAAGCCCTCAGCCGAGCTCGCCGGAGAGCGCCGGGCTGGGCCGGGCCCCGCCCGCCGCGGCGTCCCCGGTGCCGCCTCCCGGGCCCCGCCGGCAGCTGCAAGGCACCGCTGCGCAGCTGGGCGTGCAGCCCCCTTGGAAGGGAGTCGATGCAGCCCCGGAACCAGCGGCATGATATTTTTTGTTGGTGGTTTGTTTTGTTGGTGTTTTGTTGGTTTTTGGTTTTTTTTGTTTGGTTGGTTTTTTTTGTCGAGGAAGGGAGGTAGGATACGCCCCAGATGAAGGCTGCTGGCAAAGTGCAGCCCTACTTCTCTCTGCCCTCCTCACGGCTCCGGCTGCTCCTGCGGGAGTGGGGCCGGCTGCGAGCAGGCGTCCCGCGGGGAAAGCTGTCCCTTAGCCACCGTGGGAGCCTCGACACTTCGGTGTGTCTCTTCACACGCGGTAGGGCTTTCCCTTTCCGCGCCTCTTGACAGCAGTGGCCGCCAGCTCATCACCAAACTCAGCGCCACGTTCTGCAGAATGCATACATGCCTTTATTGTGACACTTTAATAATACTGCCAATCTTTTGCTTTTTGTCTGCAGAATCAAGTTGCTATTGTAAAGACCCACTGCTTGAAACTTCCCCAAGCCCAGTTGCCAGACTCATGATGCTGCAAAAACGTCAATACATTCTGCCACCAAACTGCTCAGCTCTGCGTTTCAGTGTAATGACTCTGGCAGAGATGCTGTTCCAATAGGCACGCAGATCAGTTGAAAAAAAAAAAAAAAAAAAAAAAGAGGGCAGCCTCGAATCAAGGTCTATAATTCATCTGGAATGAAGAAAAAAAGTTTGAGAGTAAACTCCATTTATTTTGCAGGCTTAACTTCTTAATTTGTTCTCCGGCCGGTTGTAGGGGTGTGCACAAGAGCACAGTTGTCTCTGTCTGTGTTGGTAGCATAGTTGTACTTCTGCGCACCTGTAATTTCTTTCTTTCAGTGGAAAGAGTTGCTCCCTTCACCCATGAGGCCAAGAGGAGAAAAAAATCACGTTTAAAATAGGAGCATCACAGTAAATTCTGTAAATGACTCCTTCAGCTGAACATATGTGAGAAGTGACAGTGTGCAAAAGTTTTATATTTGTATTTCAAAACAATAGTAAATGCAAATGCTCTAGAAACAAGAGTTGTAGACCTGTTTAACTGCACTGCATATCTGTAGTCTGTCCTCATAGTAGCCTTTAGAAAGGAAATACTTCTTGCTTTTACTCCATAAGAGCAGAAATCAAGAAGTCCAATGACCTTTTCCATAAATCAGCTGGGAATAGAAGTAGCAGTTTGATGCTGTAACCATGTTTTCCATTTTGTGTCGGTTGCACACCCTTACCGCATGAACCACTGCAAAATTTAGAATTCTCTAAGTACTTAACATTATTTAGTGTATTTTGTAAAGAAGTGAAGCAGTTTGCTCGTTCAGAAGAGCTATTTTACCTGCAAAATAAATACCCACGAATCATGAATTAACTGATGTTAGTGAAATTTCTTGCCTCCCTACTTCCCCCCCCATGTTTTTTAAGTTTTTTCTTCTTTCATTTTGTTTTTTATTTTTTTTCCTCCTGATTGGACCTTAAGACAGGTCTATGCGTATTCAGCAGAGTTTCAGGATATGGTCCACCTGCTGTGATAGAACTGCATTGATTGTTCCTCTTATGTGTAAATGAAAATGAGTATAAACAATAAAACGCTTGACTGTGTTCTCAAGAGTGGTAGCAATTGTGTGACTGAAAGGAGTATTTATTGGTTTACCCTCTTTCTCAGTATTGACTTTTTAGGTAACACTGATTTGATGAGTCACTCAAGAAAGCAATTGATGAAGGTTGAAATTACAAGCTTCCATCAGGGGTCAGTTTTTTAACAGGCAGCTTTACTTTCATTGTAGCCAGTTCTGTTAGGCATAATTCTTACTGTTTTCATGTAATGTCAGAAAAAATGTTTTGGTTTTTTTTCACAAATTTTTCTTACTCCTTTAAAAGCAAACAAAACTTGCTTTAGCATTTGGTGGATACTGTACTCAATGTTCTTTTAAAACTGTGTATATATTCTAGATGGGGGCTGTTAAAAGACTGGAAAAATCTTATGTGATTTATCTGTCTGCTCTTCTCCAGAGTTATTTAAGTAATTAGAACTTACTTAACTGGATAGTAAAGAAGGAGCACGACCCTTTGTGCTTCTACTGGTCATAGGCCGGAGGAAGTCTATAAGATACAAACTGAAGCAGTGAAAAATAAACATTTTCAGTAATTTGAAGAAATTCAAAAGAATTGCCTTGAAAGTGCTTACCTCTAAAAAAGAGAGCTAGTATACTAGAGAACTAGTATATGTGGTTCTAGGAAGTACTCCCTTAAATTATTAAAGACAAATGGGATTAAGAGGATTTTTCCAAAATGTTATTTTATTTGTTTGAAGTGCCTATAATAATTAAGGTTTTTTTGCATATGTGGTGTGGAAAAAAAGCAAGGAAGATAACATAAAACAATGCTTCACCAATTCTCATTTGTCATTCTTTGATCTTGTAGAATGAATTTTGTTTATCCCAAATTCTTTCTCACTAGGCTTCTTACATGTGTAGAAAATGAAATTTAAAGTGAGTGTTCTCAGTGTTTCTGGAGAGTTGAGATTTTGGTCAGTTTTACAAAGTTAGGGGGCTTGGAGAGCAGAGAGGTTCAGCATTTGGACTTCACATTCCTCACACTGTTGGAGTATACCTTCATCTTCAGCAATGGGCAGCAAATACTCCCAGCTCCCTGTTGTGATTTGAGGATTTTGCTGAGAGGCTAATTCATCAGGAAAATGTCCTAAGTTTATGCTGAGGCTCTGAACTTTCTGCACAAGCTAACAGTTAGATAACCATGCTCAGTCTAGGGAAGACAGTCAGTGTGGAAGCTGCCCTGGGTGACTTGGGGACAAAGGAGAGGATGCTGGCTCGAGCCTTGCTGAGGTACCTGGTAGTTAAAGGCCTTGTGCTACTGGAGCAGCAGGATCTACTTCAGAAAACCATTCACACGGGGGGATAGGTAGAGTGAGGACACGCCTGTGTTCACAGTGGAAGAGAAGAAATGTAGGGCATACATTGCTCAGTGCTGGAAAATATAAATATGTAAAGCATGTTCTGAGATTCACAGGGAGTGTTTTAGGGTGGAAAGAGTGTCCCGTGTGAGCTTAGCATCTCTGTGATTGGCAGAGTGTGTCCTCGTTGAACCTAGATTTTAAAGGACACTCAGGAATGTGATGGTAAAGTTTTGACTCTCTCTGAAGAGGTCTGAGAATGTTACTGTTCTGCTTCTCTGTGCCTGGTCACTGCAGTCTGCCTCTGGGAGGATGGAGCATCTGAAATTTTAAGTAGGAGGAGCTGTCCTTTCTGTCCGCCCTATGTCTGTATTCCTGTGGAAATGGCTCAGTGAATCCTGCCTCTGGGTGTTTTCTCATGGGAGCCTCTTCATGACTCTGCAGGTAAACTCCAAAGGTGCCTAAGCCCATGCTGTTCCAGTCTTTCATTACTTTATCTATTTCTTGCCTTGGGTTCAGACACTCAGAGGATGCTTTTGATACAAATCTCTGCTGGGCACTGAGGCTTGAATACACACTTGCAAACCTTGTGTTTCCTATGTTTCATGGTAAGGGGTATGTGTATGATGGTGTTGCTGACTCCAGGTGCTGTGACACATGACAGTTCAACAGTAGTTGCCTTTGTGGGAGTAGTTGTTTGCAGCCCCACAGCTGCATTATTTTCCTAGTTTTCCTCAGTTTTATTTAAGAGGCATTTCTCACTTTCCCAATTAATAAAACACAGATGCTGACTATAGAAATCAAGAGGGGAAGTCCCTTGCAATTTACCTTCATATGACCATGCAGCAGCCAACAAAGTTCTGCCTTTTCTGCATGAATAGGAAGAAGAAAATGCCTTGACTAATGTGCCAAGTCTCCATGTGATAAAAGGGATCTCAACTAAACATCTGGACTTTTACACCATATCCCCTACCAAAGCATTTGAGGAAGCTGGCCTAGCCTTCAGCCTCCAGCAGGGCGGTGTAGAGTAGGGACAACTCTATTTGGAGCAGCTGATTTCCACCCTCCCTTGCCCCTGCCTGCAAAAAGCCACTCTGAATTCCATAAGGAGAACACTCCAAGTGCTTTCTGACTTGAAAATGCTGCCCCTATGTTCTCTTGGTCAGAAAGGACTGGATATTGTCAGAAGTAAGCACTTTCACATAAAAATCCAGATCACTCTAAAGCTATTCTTTCTGGAAGCAAAGTGAAAATGACTAATAGTGGTTACATTGGAGAACAAGAATTTGTGGTTTGTAGCAGCAAATCAGGTTGAACAATGTGGCTGATAGCAATTCTGCAGGCAAACAGTAACATTCCATTCAAATTGAAATGTAGTAGAGATTGACGAACAGCTTTTTCCACCAAAGAGGGGCTGGAGCAAAAAAAGTCTTTGAGGAAGTCATCCAAAATCTCCAAGCCTTGACCAGGGTTTAAGGAAAAAAAACAAGGTACTACTCCAGCATCTCAGGACTCCAGCAGACAGCTGAGCGAGCAGTTTCAGAAAGAACAACCATGCCCAGAGACATGTAAGAAAATTACAGGTGTGCATTTATGGAGTGAAGTAGATGCCAACTCTGTTTAGCGTGTTGGTAACCTTTTTGTCATTAGAAGAACCAAACATATTTCAGATACATACTTAAATACCCCTCCATGTCAGCACCACAGTGATTAGTGGTTCATATTAAGAGATTTTTACATTCCAACAGTTAGTACTTAAAACACAGGAACAGTTTAAGTGAAGTCTCCTGCAGCAGTGAGTTTGGCTGATAATGAGCTTGAAACATTTAAACACAGAATAATCATATAGAAAAGCAAGCAGAAAATGAGGCTTTTTAATCAATCATGTGCTAAGCTTGAAAGATGTAATACAGCAAGCAACTCAATAGGTGAGATGAGGAGAAGATCCACAGGATATCAAATTTACAATATAGAGATCAGAATCTCATACTGAGCCATTTTCAAGAGCTAGAGAAAGAAAATCTTTGTTGTTCTTTCCAGAGATCAAACTACTTACAGTCATCCTTATAAAGGAACAAGAGTTTTTTATTGTCTTTATACAAATAATACTTTGAAGGCTACAAACAGATGGAGTTCATGGCTGCAGGGCTTTCACTGAGTAGTCATATGTTCTATCTTTTAGGCTGAGTGGTCATAGAAAAATAGGAAAGACATGAGCAGGGGGTGATTATGTAAAACAACCGCTTTTTGGTGGTTTTTTCCTTATGCAGAACCAAGGCAAAAATAAGAACAACAGGAAAAAATGAGATCTGGAAAATGTGGGCATTAATTATTTTATGTGAAATTTCAGGAACATGTTTAGGGCTGAATGGGGCAAAAATAATAAATATATTTCCAGAATTCAGAAAAGTTAAAATTAAATTAGAATTTTCCTTCCATCCAGATACCTCAGGGGTTCCACTTTCATAATATTACTTGTATAACACCATTTCTAAAAATCTTGATATTCCTAAATATGTTCAAATTAACATTTTTAATACATTCACATCTGCTTTTACATTAAGGCGTACACTTCCCAAGCTTATCCATTTTTTTTTCCTGTAGATTTAAAATTTCAATTCATGCCCTTTCCTACCTGTATGTTGTGTTTAGAACATAAATCTCATTTGGACTCAGCCCTCTAATATTCAGTCTCTGAAAAGATGGGAAATATTGTTTTCAAAAGGAATAAGTACATTTAAAAGAATTAGTGCAAAAGCAAGCAAGTTCCTTGTTCCTATCTACAGGGAAAGGCTGTTTTCCCCTGAACTCAGTTCCTAGAAGAATCTGAGGTAGATTTGGAAGATGAAGATATGATGGAAGCTGGACCATAAGCCAGTGGAGATGTAGATAACAGCCAGCTTTTTTGGCAGCAGAAGGAAAACATCAGTGCTAAGTTCACATTGGGACAGATCTCTGTGACTCACAAGGGACATACCAAAACCCTGTGTTCAATTGGGTCCAGAAAAATTGAAAGGAGTGGTGTATAGGTGAGAGATGGTGAAGGAACATGCATTCCCTGGAGGCCCCATGGCCTCTCTGTCCCCTGGGTGTGCATGGCCCTGGCTCAGGGCAGCTCTGACAGGAGCTACGTGGCCATGGATCAGGCTA
This sequence comes from Trochalopteron elliotii, assembly GCA_024734555.1. NCBI lineage: Eukaryota > Metazoa > Chordata > Aves > Passeriformes > Leiothrichidae > Trochalopteron > Trochalopteron elliotii. The sequence goes on from JANPWX010000028.1 coordinate 3,392,000, forward strand.
CTGGGAGAACAATGTTAGGGGAGCCAAACCCAGTAGCCTTGTAGAGGTGAGGCTGCACAGCTCCCTGCCCCAGGTCCAGTCAATAGCGAGGCTGAGATGTTTCCCCAGCCACAATGCAGATATGTATGCGTGTGCAAAACACACACACAAACACATACTCATTGCAAGCAACACACATCAGCACAGACAAAAGGGCTCAGTGCTCACACCAACATAAACAGCCCCGATGGCCTCATGCTCCTCACCTCTCTGGCTAACCAGGTTGGAGGTCCACTAGTAATAATTATATATATATATATATAAATATATACACACACATATATGCATATGTATCGGGTGGATCCCTCCAGCAGCTGGGCTAAAATGCAAATCCTAGTGTCCAGTTTTTTTCACCTGGACACATGGAGTCCCCAGTGGTGTAGCCCCACTGCAGCTGCTGGTACAGGTCATTGCATGTACACACACGTGCATGCGTTCATGCATGTGTGCACATGCACCCAGTAGGGATGTCACAGTAGCACACACACACACATGTATGCACCTAGCTCCCAGGGCTCCTCACCCACTCTCTGGCTCCTCTGACTTAATCTTTGCAAGTGATCACACACTTACTCACACTGTCCTCACCAGTTTTTGGGCTGCAGACATGCAACTCCTCCCACCCACTGCAGTTACTGGCTTTTAGACCTCCAGCCACACATATGCCCATGAGACACAGGGTATGTCCAGACAATTGGTACCAAACAGCCCTCCTTTACACAGGGCCAGCCCCTTTTAACCTTTTATCACTCATCATGTCATTTGTTCCTAAACTTGTTCCTCTGCAAATGGTCTTGAGCCCCTCCCATTCCTCAGCTTTGGTTTTTCTGCCAAACATTGAATTCTAAATCTCATCCCCAAATGCTCTTCCCTTGAATCTCATAACCATAGGGAATAATCTCCTCCAGTCCTAAAAGTGCTCCTGTTGACTCCTTGTTATGGGTTTTATGCCTGGACACAGGAGCTTGTGTCCCCTAGAACCACCTGCCACTGTGCCTGTGTGCTCTTCTGGGCTTGTGGAGATGGGTCTTTGATGGCCCTTCATGATGGGTCTGGGAGGAGCTGAGGGAGGATATTATTTGGCTTGCCTCACGTGCCATTGTCCCCATGCTCCTTTGTGAGCTTGCAGATAAGCTTTTTACCATGCAACCTAACATTTTCTTTCTTCAGGAAAAAATAGAAGGAAAATAGCTGGCAGCCATTGTTCCAGATGTCAGAATACTAAATGTCTAATTTAATTTGAACTAATTACAATGTCAGAAACTACCACCAAAATATAGCAAGAGCATAAAAAAATCTCTAGTGAAGTCTTCATGTTGCATGAACATATAGATGCTATTGGCAAAGTGTGATTATTTAGGTGGCCACTAAGCAATCTCCAGCAGCTCCCAAATGAGTATTGCAGAGCTATATTCTGTTTTGGGACCTTGAAGAATAATGGTCTTTTTGTGTCAGGTAAGAACCAGATTTTTCATCTCCCAGGTTTAGATCCTTTATATCAGACAGCTAGATCTGAAGTGCCTGTGTACAAGATTCTGTATTCTGATCCACACTAATGGAGAAGATGATTGAAGGAGTCATCATGATAAGTTAAGCAGTCTCTTTCATTTATATATACTTGTGCTTTGGCTAAATTTTTAGAAAAGAGCCACCGGTTTCTTATGAGATTGCCAGTAAGGCACTGGTCAAGTACTGGTGCCTGGGTTACGTACTCACATAGTTAAATATACTTCTGAGCAGTATATTTACATGCAGCTAAAACAAGAAGCCAATAACTTCCTTGCTTTCAAAAAAGAGCAGGAGATGATCTCATGTGTGTGATCTGGGGCCTCACAGGAACCTTCAGGAAAAGCGCTGTCCTCCTCTTGGACAACAGCCAAGTCCCACAGATCTATATGAGACATAGAATATTCAACATTTTCACTAGAGAGGCTTGGAAAATCAGTGAACAAAGGCAAGTGATGCTAAGAAGGGCAAAATAATGTTATATGAGGCAAAAATTTCCACTTAAAATGCACAACGAAATCACAAAGACTTTTTTTTAGACACACTAGGAACACTTCTATGTGAAAACAGCTGCAGTCAAAAGAGCAAACAAAAGATTACATATAGAAAACAAGGCAGAAGACAGCATTGCCTCATCTTGTAAATTCTGTGTCCTGTATCCTGCATGCTACAAGAAGATCAAACCTGCCTCAAAAATGATATAGTAGAATAGGAAACATTCAGGAAAACAGAGAGTGTCTTCAGGATGTGTCTGAAGCCTCATCTGGACACAAGGAATCTCATTTTCTGACTGCCAAAATAGCTGAGATGGTACTTGAGGCTTCCTCTTTGTACCATGCAAGGACAACTCAACAGCAGGGCAAGGGAAAGCACATTCAGAGTACAACCATTATTACAGGAAACAACACGTTTCTTAATGCAATTCTGCTTGGTCTGATTCTACTGGGTCTGAAAATCCCAAGGAAGGAAGCATTTCTGATGCTTTTCTTCTCTTGAGTTGTCCTCATGAATGCCGATTCCCGAGCCCATCTTGCCCTGCTTCTGCATTAGGTGGAGAAGGATTAAGACGCTTGACTATTCTGACAATTTTCCAGCCATAACTCCTCTATTAAAGGAGTAAAGTTGCAGCCAAAAAAATGGCCAGTGGATGGTACAATAATGATTGCATTCAAAGGAAGCATCACCTTAGGTTTTGCAGGGTGAGCATCCAATGACGAGGTTTCTGGAATTGGGAGAGTGCTTTGAAAATCCAGGGCTCAGTTCCTAATACTCTGGATTATTAAGTGGATCTCTACACATACACAAGAATGAAATATTTAAAAAAAAAAGTAGTCATTGTGCAATTTCCCAGAACAGGAACTCCAGGGTATTGTAAGGAAAGAAGGCTCACACATGCTCCTCTGTATTCTTATTCAGCTATACACAATTAGAGGGCATTAGCTTTCATTTGTGAAGGAAGGATTTTATCTCTTCTGTTTTTAATTAAATCACAGACCTTCTCACTAGTTCATAAATTGGCACTCCTGTAACTCATCTTCCACAAAAAGAAGTTGGATGTCAACACTCTCTAGGATAGTCTTGCCCAGCTAGTCTTTAAAATTGAAGTTATTTATTTCAATTAAATAAAAGTTACTAGTACTGGGAGTTTTACATTTTGCTGTAGGAACAGTGAATTGATTTCCACCTGAATGGCAAGTTTCAGTCACACTTCAGTTACAGTTCACAAAATATTCTGAGTGGTTTGTCAGCAGATATAATTGAGTTCCTTTAATCAGGCTTAGGGTAAGATCCTAAAGGGATTCCTCCAGGCTTTTTCCAAGCTGCATGGTTACTAGTTCATTTAATAGAAGGAGGTTCTTCACATTCTTTCAGCTTCCTTTACATATGTGATTTTTGCTTGAGTAATGTATGTGGGTTAAAACCTTGAATTGGCTGGAGACAATACTCTTGCTTATAAGAATTCAGACCTTAAAAAGACGGTAGAAAGAATGATGCAGTTTTTTTCCCTGGTCTTCAATGAAGCAGCTGTTCCTAAGCAGAGGAGCAAAACAGNTAAAAAATTACTTAGAAAACTGAAAATTATGAGAAAGGAATAACACAAAGGAGTATCCATACTGGCAAGCAAAATTATGTCTTCTCTAAAAGATTCCCTGAATGTGGCAGCAGTTCTTTATTTAAGAGACCTGCATGTATCAACATGAATGCTTCCTAGCTCCCAAGGAAAACTTTCAGGGCTCAAAGTCACATTTAGCTCAAAACTTCATATTTTCAGACCCACTATACAGTTGTTTGGTACTGCTGTGGAGTTCATGTTGGTGTGTATTTATTTCCTTTAATATCTGAAATTGCTGCAATTTTACTTACATGTGCTGCATGAAAGGCTGCTGGAGGCAGTGGAGGATAATACCACTCCCATTGACTGAGGGATCATGGGCTCCATTAGTGGCCAACTATCACTGTTTGGGAAGGATTTTAGACCCCTGACTGCCAGTAGACAGTGATATGACATTTGTAAATCAGTCAGCTCTCTGTCCAGAAAGCTCTGGGTGTTCAGGGGTGAAAGCAGCCATAGCTGCTCTTGGGCTGCACACCATGGAGGGGCTGGTGAGATTCTCTGGGACTAATGGAGTTCAGGAGCTGGTCCACAGAGCTAGGCAGTCCCACACTAGGCTGAAGAGGGCCTGTGAGATGCTGGCAGGGGCAGGACTGGGACTGAGGGCTCTGCCACAGCAGCCCCTGGGTCAGCGGGGCTGCCTGAGATGGCTCCTGCTGCTTCTGGGGAAGGGGAACATCCAGCTCCCATTTCTCAAGAGAGAGTCACGAGGATTTGGAAAAGGACTTGGCAAGCAGCCAAGGAATAAGAAAGGTAGAGAAAAATGCTTTTTCCTTCATTTAGTCAGCATCTGGCAGAGGCAGGGTAAGGGGCTTGTCTGAAGGATAGCTGATGTTTAGTACAAACAAGCCTTGTGTTTCAGTGTCTGGACACTTCAAAATGTTATGATCAAAAGAAACAATAGATGGATAAGTACTTTTATGTTGCTTGACCTTGATGAGCAGTCTAAACAGTTCACTTTCCCATTCTCACTGCATGAAAGAAGATATTAAATGTATTTCATTTTTCCTTGAAATGCTCAAATTCAGTGTGAGGCAATCTCTCCTCTGACTGCTGAGACCTCGTACCCTAGGAAAATAATTGTTGTTCTGCTCCCTGTGTGTTGCAACTCTTCACCTTTCCAAGGGGACCAAAGTCTTAGCTAGCCCCCATGGTTGCCCAAGCTGTATTTTTGCAGTGCTCTTCCCTTGCACCAAGGCCACCTCAGCCATCACAGCACCCATCTCATGGACACTGCCCCACACTGTGAAGGCCCTGAGGCCCGGTAGCAGTTTGCTGACCAAGAGGGACTGTCAACTAGACATGGAAACAGAGGAAACACTGGGTTGGTTTTGACCTGCTAAGTGTCCCTGAGTAACTCTGTGCCTTAGATCTCCTCTGTTAAGGAAGCCAATGATACCAATCTTCTGGTAAAATAAGCATTATTATCATCCTCTACTTTAAAGAACGTTTGTGTCTGTCCTAGGAGAGCTGTTTTCCAAAGGAGCATGAATTCATCAGAGTACTCACATGATTTGGCCCTTAGTGTTTCAGAAACAAAAATGATGAGTTACAGCCTCCCACCCCACCCACAGTTCTAGAAAATGTGATATAAGATGACAGCAGAGATTTTCAATCAGATGATGATGTTTTCTGGCCTGTTGCAGGCCAGATCTAAAGGTTCAGAACTCACGTCCCTTTTCTCAGTACCTCAATGCAAGTTTCTCTGCTGTGAGCTACCTTTTTCCATGTGTCATAATACAGTGCAAAATGATGCTGAAAGTAGCTGGTGATTTGCCTACGATCTGACTGAGAAACAGCAATATCAGGAGATACCATAACCCAAATCTGAGCAGAAATAACCATCTTTAATGCAGGAAGTGATGGAAAGTTCAGCCTGACTTCAATATCAAGCAGAGCAGTCCACTAGTCCCCCCCTAGCTCCATACCAATGCTCCTAATCTTCAGATGTGAGTGCCACTTGCTTCCGAGAACTCCCAGGGTTTGTGCATACTCCTCTCTCCAAAGCTTTCTCAGGTGTGTTTTCTTTGCTACAAGCTCTCAAATCATCCCTAAAGTATCCCAGGAGCCTGATTTTGAGGCGTATCAAAGACAGAGGGATAAAACGTGTTGCCATTAAAGAGTTACATTTTAAATTCCAAAGGTAAAATTAATTTTAACAGAAGTATTTTTGTGTATATGTGTCAACATTAGGCAACAGAATGAAATAAAGTGCATGTGTGCAGGGTCCCAGTAAATAACTCCGTACTTACCAGTCCCTTTGATTAATTTTGACACTCTTTTTTGTACAGGAGACTCATAACTAACTACCCCGCCATGGGCTGGCATCCACTTGCCTTTTGGCAAACTCCAAAAGTGTCAGGTCTCACTTTTTTTTTGTATTCCAGACACACACGTGGACTCTGCAGTTGGGTCTAACTCTGAGTTAGGCAAATGCTCATCATTTTCAGCAGTTGGTTCATTCTCAACTCAGCCAGGAAAGAGTCCTTGACTCCCTTGTTCTTCCTGACCAAGCTCTTATCTGTTCCCTCTAGCTTTGGAAATGCTGCTCTCCTTTGGGTGTTAAGCTGCAGTTCTTTGCTTGGTCTAGACAGTAAGTAAAGAAAGTTTACTGGGATTTCTCTGCTTGGTTAAACCACTGGTGAATCACGAATTTGCTGAGAGTACTCCCATTGAACAAAGTAATCTAAATAAGAAAGCCTTTTCATCCACTGATCCTTGCTTTTCTTATATATATGTATATTAACCATCATACTGTACCCAGAAATACAAATAAAATTGATATAGTAGAAGAAAATCCATGCAACCTCAAGCATGAAGCTGGATCTGTGTTACTTAAATTATCTACTTTTATTCATTTAGAATAAGACTAATAGAGCTAAAAATTAATAGTATCTGTAAATATTTCCTCCATTCATTGGCTTACATATGTGTTTTGAAATGGTTGTTAAACATACAGGCTGAATGTGCTCATTGAGACATACATTGAAAATCTTAATGGAAACTTTGGGAGAAGAGGTGGGGAAAGAGTAAACTAATTCCTTGTTCCTCAGTGTTGTGTGGCATCACTCACAAGCAAAGAGGAGGAAAACTTTCTTCCAGAGATGAGAGAGATCTTTCTTCCAGAGATCTGCTTTGAGATGAGTCGGAAAAGGGTTCTCAGCCTTTGTCCTGTGCTCTTCATGTGCAAGTGGATGTGAGTGTGGAAAGAAGGTCAATGGCATATGCAGGAGCCATCATGACAAAATCGTCCCATTTTAACTCGCTAGTGGTGGGTAAGTTTTCAGTTAAACCCAAGCGAAAATGGGGCAAAACGTAGCTGTTGTTAGGGAGAATTCAGTTAGGGAGAACATCTTGCTAAATGTAATCTTAATGATGCCATTGTGATTTTATCCTTTGTGACTGTATTTCATAACTGAAAACCTATGTTTCTTAGTTATGTTTTAATCAGTAATCTTGTCAAGAAATAAACCTGGCTAGTTCTCTGACATATAGCAAAGTATTCCTTACCCTGGCTGATTACAAATCTGAAAACTGTGGCATTGGGCACCTTTAAAAATTGCTGAGTTACACAGTACATTGTGTTTCTCTTATCTAAAGAGCAGTAGGATAAATCCCTCTAGAGGTTCATTGGCAATTTGTCACAAGATTTAGGAGAGGAGAAAATTTTTCTTGGGACCAGTGATGTCTAGTGAAATTCTCTGACCAGCAGTGAAAAGCTGGAAGTGTGACTGGTAGTATCCTTAATGGCTTTTATCTGAGCCCTGACTTAGACAGTAAATCTGTAATATTGGGGCAGTAGTGCATTTGGCAACTGTACACCCAATCTCTTTCTTTCTCTCACCTCTGAGAATATTGTAAATCATCATGTTGGTCTCTGTATATCTTCTTTCTCTTCTATACTTTATTTATTATGACTTCAAAATATTTTGACATATCCAGTCCTCTTCTGTACATTATTATAGAGATTACCCCAGCTGAGGACCAAATTCCAAGTGGAGATTTTAAGGGCCAAAATAGTATAAAGGTTGAAGGGCCATGGACTGAGATGTTGATCTGGTGTGCCAGTTTTCCAGTGAGTAGTGATGTCACAGTGTTAAGCCAGAATCATACTTAGATCCTCCTGAGTGCACAACTTGCACGGCCACGTCTGTTGCCACTTGAATGCACACTGTGCATTCTTGGAAAGAGCAGAACTCATGAACCTGGAGCCACAGAAAAAAAGTCAAGAGGACCTCACCTTTTCATTGATAGGAGAACAGTGCTAGTAACAATTTGTGCAGATTATGACAGTTCAAAGAAATAAAAAAGAAGATACATTCTATCTTTTGGTAAAGAAGAAAGAACAAATGCCAGTTTAAAAATCATTCAGGATATCATCTGAAAATAATTACTTGGACAACAACATATTGCAGCCAGACTGCAGACACACACATAAACCAAAAAGGAAATATTTGTTAGTGAATAAAACATCTTATTTTGGTGCTGCCAACTGAAAGCACTCAGATTTTTCTAGCTACTACACTTCCCTCAAAAACTACTATAGAAGCTCTATGAAAGAAAAAAATCCGTAGTGAAGAATTCATGTTTTAGAAGAGCATGATTCAGAGAAGAAAGAGTAACATTTGTCTAAATGTGCCTCTGCCCGTGAGTTAAACCCTGAGTAGGTGCAAGCAACAGGTGGCTTATACAGTTTTGTTGGGGTTTTTTTTTAGTATCAGTACCTCCAGTTTACTTTTTTTTCTGATCTCTCTTTGATTGCATTTAGCCCTAGCCAGTCCTTTCTTTCTATCTTTATATTAAATTAAATTCCTTAGAGCCCTTAAATTAAAGTCCTTAAATTAAATTTTCCTTCATTTTTTTTTCAAAACCATACCTTTTAATAAGTAACTCTGTTTCAGCTGAACTCTTGCTTTTCTTTTTTTTTTTCTTCCACCTAATAATAAGATTATTTAACTTTTTGTCTCATGTTTGCATTCACCATTTGGTTTTGGGATTGTCACCTAGAGAAACTGCTGTTCCCACTGAGTCAATGGGAGGCTTGATTTGTATCACTGGAAGGATACCTTTGTGCTTAAACCATGGGAAATACTGAAAACTAATAGCTAGTGGAGAGGAGTGGAATTCTAATGACTGAAATGAATTTGTCCTGATGAACATAGCTGAAAATAGTAGGAATATATGTGGTTTGGGGTTGGGGTTGTTTTATCTGGGTTTTTTGACCCAATAAACATTTTCTGGTCAGAAGATGGTACTATGACTGATCTACTGAAGCATTCCTATCATCCGTTAATCACCCTCATTACAGCCTTTTGCTTGACCAGTCTCATATCAAGTGACTTGGAGTTCCACACTTCAAGCCTGCCAAAAACACCAAGGAAGCAAGCTGGGCCTTGAAGTTTGGCTGCCAGCAATCTGGCTGCAGTTACCAATGGATAACTTAAATTGATCTATTTAGGTGTACGGGACAGGTGAGAACCTGTGGGAAAGTTGATTACATGAATGTGGCCTTTAAAGGTGGTAATACGGTAACTGGAAGAGGATAGATCAGTCACAAAGCCATGAAAGCACTCTGAGCAGCTTATGTTTGTTGATACAGAATACAAGGAGAAGAATGGTACAGTCAAAACAATGAGCTAAGAAAACTAACTTTGCTGCTGACAGGCTAGAAGCAAGGCAAGATGGTATTTGTCAAAGCCAGGGAAATGAATATTGTGGGAAGCAAGTAATAAGAGAGTGAGTGATGTGGCTGTAAGTTTTTGCTGTGAAGAAGTGTTATGCAGTGAGAATTGAAAGGTAGACATGGATAAGGAGGTCACATCTAAGATTATTCACAATCATAAGTCTTTGTGGTATTTTTCAGTGGTAAGGCTAAAGGTAATGGGAAGAAAGACAGGATTTGGCTTTGAACATTTTGCACTTAAAGTCTTAAGTCAGAGCACTAAGAGAAAACGTCAGTGCAGCAGAGTATTAGTTCAGTTTAAGTTAAGTGAGACACGTCCATGGATGGGTAATAAATCTGTTGGTCACTGACCTAAAAATGATAGATGATTTTTTATTTACCAGTATGGCTTATTTATGGGCAAAAAGCATAGAGGGAATAAGGCTGCAAAGTTTCTGCTGAGTGCTGGGTCATGGAGAAGATGAATAAGCACCTTCATAGCTCTGCTACAGGAGCAATTGCAGAGGGAGAAGGTTAACTATGAGAAGATTAAGTTACAGACATCAAGTGAGAATATTCTTCTGCTAAGAAGAAGACAGTAATAGGGTGGGTTAAACACCAGGTTTGCCATTTGATCAAGAAAATGATTAGAGGTTGTCTCAAAAGGATTTTGAAAGGAGTACAAAAGGCACAAATTAATTTGTATGGAAGAGGAATCTCATCTAGATATTGTAGACAGCACTGAAAAATAAGGGTGCATTAGTGATGAAAATGTTGGAGTAAAGAGTGACTTTCCCAAAAATGAAAGAGATTAAAGCATTAGAGGCAACAGCACATTTTTTAATTTGTCCTATCTCTGTTGCACATATGCTTATTTGGCAAAGGTCTCTTTCCTTATGCATGTATTTCTCTTAAATGGAGATCTTAGATACTGCTCTAATATACCTGATCGTGAGACTACCAAAAACCTGTTTCATACCTCAAGAAACTATCTACCTTATATCCATATGTGCTGTCATCTGCACAGACTAGATTCAAAATTAAACATTTTTAAAATAAATGTTCAGTCTCTCAAGTTCTATTATATCATTTTATTGGTGACATCTCCTAGATGTGGCTTCAATGATGGGTGATGAATAATGTCAAAAGGCATGGAACTTCAAACAACAGCAGAACTGTGCCACAGTACTGCCGTGGTTTGGGTATCTGCAAGGACAGCCTTGTGCCCTGTTCTGCATGGACAGGACTTTTTGCAATCACTGCCACTCTCCCACACTGACAGGGATGGGTCAGCAGTATCTGCAAGGCCTGTCTGCTCCACGAGGCTGCGAGCAAAGGCTGCACACTGACCACGCTTCTGTTTGCTCCCTGATGGCATGCTCACCTCTCCCCTGCAGAGAGGCAGAGGCATTACAGAGGAGCAATGCACAGAAAGGGACCATTGTGTGCTGGGGCAGAAAGTCCTCTGGGGATGGGAAAAGCAGACTCAGCCCTTGTGCTCCTGAATATCAGTGTAGGGTCAAAGGCCTGTTGGAACAGCAGTTCTTCCTCCTTCCCCAGGGGTATCAGATTGGCTGGGAAGCTGTCTGAAACCCTATTGATCGCTTGTTCAGAAAGTTCAGTTGTGTCAGGAATGTTGCAATACCTTTTCTTCTTTTTGAATTGAAGTCATGAAAGAATGGAATGCTTTTCTGCTCTGAGAGGAGTCGTAGCTCAGTGATTTTCAGTGATGGTTTTTTTGTTGGGTTGGGTTTTTTTTTTTAGTGGAGATACTACCATTTTTCTAGTTTGTGTTTACTGAGTTTAAATGTATTGCCAACAAGTTTGCCCTTCTTAAATGTTGTTTTGTGAAACCCTTAGAAATTATCACCACAACTACAGACATCTATAGCTTCGTGGTTCATCAGCACTAACCTATGTAAGGAGGTAGTGTTCCTCCTGCAGCCTCTGCCTACCAAGGAGGTGAACATATTGTTATGCTTTCTCTTTGGGGATGACTTGCATTGCCTGCCAGCTCCTCCTGCTGGGGTGGGCAACACAGATCTGCAACATGATCATCTGAGCCACAGCGTCTGGGCACTCAAGAAGGATGAAAAGGGCATCACATGGTGCCTATTCCTGTCCAGTCCCTGTGGAAGACTGCAATCTGGACTGCTGCTTTGGTTGATTTAATGGAGGTGAGAGCAGGGTTCCTCACACACCTTCTTCACCACTATTTCTAAATAGAATCTGGCCCTATCTGACATCCAAATGTGCTGCAAGTGCATAAGGAGGAGCAGTCAACTGGAAACTGGATACCAACTCCATATGACACATGACCCAACCACAAAGAATAATTGGCATCCTAAATCAATGTTACCCATTTAATAACCAATTTCCTGCATAGAATCATGTCTTTAGAGATATAAATGGCCAAATCCTGTTTCTGATTTAAAGGAACAAGAGCATGTCTGTTTTCACTGCAACAAAGTTCACAGCATAAGTTGATAATGTTTAAAGCATTCCTAACAAAAACAGTAGAGCTATAAACCAGATTTCAAGGTATTAAAATACTGTTTTTGAGGAACCCACCTTTTATTCCAAATATTTTACAAGTACAGATTCTGAATTACTGGATTGTCCAGTCATATGTATGCTCCTGGTCTTCAGGTCCTGTGTTTCAGGATCTAGACACAAGACTTTTCAGGGTTTTTTATTTACTTGAATTTTTTTTAACTGATTTTCACTTAAGCAGTGTCTGAAAAGGCTATGTCTTGTGTCAGAGCACTCGGTGAGGCACCTCTCCTGGGGATATTTTTGAAGCCCTGTAGAAAGTACTGCCCTCAGGAAAAGTTGCCTTCCCTAAAATCAAGGTGCCAGAGCAGACAATGTGCATGCCTATTTCAGCAGAAAGTCATCTGGGTCAGCTGAAATCACCAAGGTAGGTTATTCTTAAACTGTTTCTGTAGGAGGACACCTGCTCAGGTCCCAAGGGTACATGTTTAGGTTCACTTTTAATTTAAATTATTTTGAAGGAGAGCTAATCAAAATATGAAAATATTTGATGGTGATTAAATTTAGAATTCATGGATAATTAGCTGGAGGGGATAAAAAAAGCTATCTGCAGATGCTGAATTCAGCGTGTGTCAGTAGAGCTCCAAAAGCACATCCTTCCTATAGTCTTCAGAGCTGCTTTTCTGGGGTTGCCATGCAGTGTTTTGGGAAGACTGCCTGAGCACAAAGTACGGTAAGTAAAGATAAGACAGAACATCAGGGCCCTCCTTAGAGATATCTCTTATTCCTCTGACCTTGTGCAGCCAGCTTTACAGAGCTATTCAACTTTTCAGAAATCCATTCCCAGCTAGAAAAGAACAGTTCCTACTGGGAGTTTTGCTGTGCTCCAAGAAACTTTTGTCAAGTTCCTAAATAGTGGGGAAGTTCCTAATTGCTTTTAACCATCTCTGCCCTCCCCCTTGCTTTGTTACCTTTTCTCTGCTTTTGACTGCCGAGATATTCTGGAGCGCCTCTCAGCTCTCAGAGCATTGAAGCTGATACAAAGATCTCCACAGACAGCACTATTTGCCATGTACATGCTTTATTGATCTTAACCCTAAGAACCATATTCTCAAGCTCTGTCTCCTGGTATGCTCTTAGCTATTGGTATGTCTACAAATAAAGAGGATTCCTGAACACATTGTATATTCTTTTCCCCAGTATAAATGGTTGCATTTTTGTTTAGATGGGATGCAGTTTTATACCATACTGTAGTTAGCAAGAAGCACTGCAGTGGCTGAGCTGTTATTTTCATGGACTCTGCAACAATCTCTGTGACAGGTATATATGTTGTGGAGCCAGCCAGCCCCACTTTGGAGCTGCTGAGCCTTTGCACTGCTTTGGTCTTCCCTCTGCAAGCTGCTGCTTTGTCTCTCTGGTAGAAGGGATTGGCAGCATTAGCCTCACCAGAACAAAACAAATACAAAAGACTTTTTAATAGGACACATCCACACGCAGATGGAGGTGTCATTTAAGAAAGTGCTATATCAATAAATTATCAAAGTCAGCGTGATTGCCCTGCCTGAATCCAAACAAAAAGGGGTTAATACTTTTTTTAAGATGAAGGCAAAGTCTCCTTGTTTATATGGGGGATGGACAAAGGGGCAGTAAGGACCCTGTCTGCAGAATTAGCATTGCTGCTACTGGAAGACTGGCTGCAGTTTGAAAGCATGATGCAGAACTGAAGGAAATTCAGACAAGAGCTGCATAAAGGGTTTAATATCTGCAAAAGCAGCCTTTTTAATGAGAAACTAGGGATGCCAATACATTTTCAATCACCAGTTCAAGGCTCATTAGTGGAGTAGGCAGATGTTAATTTTGACATCCTAAGGCTGAGCGAGTGGAGCCTGGTTTCTTCTAGTATGGAAGTCACATGGAGCCTGAGCAGTGGTAGCAAGACAGCTCTGGGGTTTGGGCATGCTGCTGCTCCTGCTCCTGGGAGATAGGAAGAGTGGGGCTGGTGATGCTGCTCAGGAAGTAGGCTTTTTCTCACACCAACAGTATTTTCTATGCCACAGACTATCTTTTCTCAGGAGAGGCATAAATCCGGTGCTTTTACATGGTCCTAGACATGCAAATGCTAATGTCTGTGATGCTATTGTCTTTTAGGTGACCTTTTCTTTACTGCCCTCAGAAACAATGTCCCTAAGGGGACATCCCCACAACTTCCAAGGGGACCAGAGTGGTGCTTAGGTCTCCTAAATCAGAGCTGTAACATGGTCAGGGCATATCCAGCAGAGCAGGCCTTCAGCACACCTTGAGGTATGACTAGTTCACTAGTCACTTGTGTATACTTATATTTTCACTCCCTTTGGACCAAGTTTTGTCTCTGACAAGAAATTTCTCCTTTGAAACATTCTAGGGAGCCTAGATAAATCTAATCTTCCTGAAACTTATTCTTTTGCTTCATTATCTAAGAAACCATCTGATCATTCCTCTCAATTAAAATAAGTATTTTTACTTCAGCTCCTTGGAGATGCAAATGTCTCTTGCTAGAACAAAGTCCTTGACTAGCTAATTAATAACTTCTATGAGCTGGGAAAGCTCTCTTTATTCCTTCTCCCTTTTTGATTGTGACATGGCGAAATTATCATAAACTTACTTCATATTCTCTAACATTAGGTATGTGTCAAAAATGTCCAATACAAGTATCTAACATTGATAAATGGGTCTTGACTGAAAGCAGGAACAATGGTGATTAACCACTTTTGGGGTGATGAGATCCCAACAAGCTTCTTACTAAGCATCTGTGGCAGTCTCTCACTGCAGTTACTTCCAAGAAGGACAGAGAGTGGTGTTGGGCTTCAGAGGTTTTGATATTCCAGTGACTCTGTGAAGGCAGGTAAACTAGCTATTGTGACTATTGTGACACCATAAACAGAGTGGGAAATTCAGAATTAAGTTTATATCATTATGTAAGCCATAACCAGTCTCAGGAACCCACATTATAGCATCTTGCTGAGCTTTGTTAGCTGAGACATTTTCAGGCAAACATAGAAGCAGCTAGTCCTCTCTTGTTGGTATAAACTGTGTACTTTATGTCATGTCTTATTCTCATCTCATATGGAAATATTTTTCAGAATTAGCAGGCATGCAATTCAGGAAATGTGTTACTGGAACTATTGCAGTGAATAGTGGTTGTTGTTAATAGAGTTGCTTGGGGTTTTTTGTGCTAGTAGTTTTGTGACATTGTTAAGAGCTTTGTACCATCATCTGTGTGCTGTTCTATTGTCATACCAAAGTTCAGATTATTAAAGGAGTATTAAGATTCTAGGTTTTTTCCTCCAGATATTTTTTCTAATGTCAGTGGAAAAAATAGACCTTTTCTGAACAAATTGCACCCTAGCACATCACTCTTCACACATGCTGTTTTTGGATAAAAACCTACCATCACCTCAGTTTTCCCTGGATCTTTCCTGAGCTGAAGCAGAGATTATTTCTTTATAGTCTTCCCAACTACTGTAATGCAAGTAGTACAACAATAAATTATTTGTCTTTGTTCTTCACAAAGTACTGAGGTAATTTCTGCAAGAACTAGCAGAACTGTGTAGCAAGGTACCTGGAGTCCCCATTTGCTAGCAGGGACCACTCCTATGGGCAAAGCAGGCAATGCCAGATTAGTTAAACATCCACATCCCATCTGCTCCTTTCATCTGTCCTGAAGCTTTGCAAATCCAGCTGGTTGCTGGACCAGGAAAAGGCTGATGGGGGTTTCATGGGACCTCCTTCCTGCAGCAGTGGGAGATCTGGCTCCTCTCTCTCTGCTTCTTGCAGCAAGGGTAGACCTGTGTCCCACCTTCAGAGAGAACAAGTTCTGCATGCTGAAAAAGTGGGGAAGATACACAAAAAAATCATGCACACACACAGATTAACTTTGAACCCAATTGTGCCTGTCAGCATACAAACAACTTATATACGTATGACATAGCTGTCTCATTATTAAACAAGGTGAATATTTTTAAAGGCTGAATCTTGGGGAGATATAAAAGACCCATTGACATTTCTTTGTCCTTTTTTTTAAAAGAGCAGCTAAATTCTGTTGACCTTTTTATGTGATTGAATTAAAAAGTTTTTAAGCCCCAGAATAAGTTTTTTAAAGTCAAACAAAATTTTGGCATTTTAGTATATCTGGCATTTCGGTATCCTAATTTTCATCACCATAAAGATCAATACTGCCATCCTTCTCTGTTTATGGTATTTCATTTCCTTCAGAAGTTGACTTGAGTGTCAAAGAGGATCTCTAGATCTCTACCAAGCAAGATTTCAATAAGAAATGGTGTGAAATATTTGTTGTGGCAGATTATTAAATATCTCCCATTTTTATGTGACATCCTGACTTCATTTCCCTCAAACCTTTCACAGCAATAGGTACAGGATCTCATGGGCCTAATAGCAAACATAAATTCTGTATCAGACACGTAACTGAGTTATTGAGTTTTTAGATTACATGATTCTGTGAGATGGTTTTCTGACATAAAATGCCATCTGCTTTTACTTAATTTTCCTTGTTTCCTTCTCTAAGTAAACAACGAGAGAACATGTTTGTTCTGAAAGGTAGTTCCTTTGAGGCCCGTTATTTTCCTGCATCTCTCTAAAAAGACAAGATATGAATTTGTTAGTGAGTTACCAGACATTTCAATATACAGCACATCCAAGGAGCCAAATAAATGCACTTCATTTGATGCATTCTGACATAGCCAAAAGTTTGAATTTTAAAGTCAGATTTACCAGAAGGCTTCTGGGGCCACAGTCAGGAACAGTGAACAGCTTTATTCCCAAATTATCTTCTCTGTTTTCTCCAAGGAAGATGTATTCACATTTTGCAACCCTACAGCTTGTATCGCAGCCCCTTATTAATGTTATAAGGGGTAAGACACATCAAAAAATGATAATAAAATAAAGCTTTCAAACTTCTCCATCTTACCACCAGAACAGGATAATTTTGCAGCTTTTCAACAATACTGGCTGGCAGCCAAAGGATGCTTACACCAAATCAGTGTCAGAGCTTTAATAGCTCGTAACATTTTAATGTCTTTTAATATATTAGATTATTACAAGGGTACTATAATATACCAACATTGTTCTCAATTAACACTTAAGAAATATATTCCTTGCAATACTCTTTCCGTGCATTTACTCTTTCTGTATTAGTGGTATTTTCCAGAATCTCCCTTTCACTGAGAGGAAGATTTGATTTTCAAATGGCCTTCACAATGTTTACTTTTGGTTGAAAGAGAGATGTAGTGTCTGCTGAGACATCATTAGCTGTGGGGCAATATTACCACACAAATACAAAGGGACCTGATTAGACAAGAGTTGCCAGATCTATAGTGTAGTTCAAACTGCAACTAATCCTATGGGTAGTTGCAATTAAAAAGACCTTGGTTCTTGGTTTGGAAAGTTAGTAAATTGAGACTGGTTATTCATCTCAACTTACCTCTTGATTTCTGAAGTCTATTTAATATAGTAGTAGTAATAATAATAGTAATAATAATAATAGTATAGTAATTTAAATTTCAAGTTATTCCCATGGACTGCAGGGTTTGCCGTTTATAAAGCTGAAATTAGGTCTGTTTTTTTCAGAATTCGGAGCACAATGACAGTAAATTTCTATATTCCATAAAGCTGTTAAGGTCCTTTGATAACAATCTTACAACCAATATGCATGAGATACAGGCTTCAAATTATAGGAGTATGTGCCTGGGGAAAAGGTAGATTAAAATAGTCTGCACTTACTTCAATAAACCTATTTTAGAGAAGGACTATAGTCAGTGGGACATTATGGGGCACCCTGTGTGACAGCAGACTTCTTAAGTCTTTAACTTCAGAGTTTGCCCCGTGCTGTGTCCCTTTGGCTTGCAGCCCTCTCACAGTGATAGGGACCTGAAACCAGAGACTTCTTTGGGCATGCTGGGTGAGAAACCATTTCAAGGAACCCCACAGCTGCAGAAATTGTCTGGGGTTTAGGAAGTTGAGGCTCAGGCCTGTTTCAGAGTTGTGAGCACATGGCCCCTGCCAAATGCAGACCCAGGGCTGGTGGTGGCTGGGCTGTGGGGTCTCCAGAGCTTTGGTGGAGTCACTCCTTTACTTATGAACAACCAGCACCTATCTGTTGGGTCAAAGGACACTCTGCAGTCTAGAGACCCAGGTGGCATGTAGGAACTCAACATCCAAGCCCACAACGCTAAATGTTTAATACCCACTGTCATATTTTGACACTAATTCAAGCCCTTGTTACCAGGCTCAGCAGAATGGACATGGAAAAGGCAGTGTCCTCTCACACCTACAGATGGTCTGATCAGTTCAAGGGCAAACAGCTTTGATGGGCTTGGAAAGTTTAAGCCTATGTCTTTGTGTGTACTCTGGATGTTCTGCAGTTGAATAAAAAGTTCAGAATTTGGCAGCTGTAAGCAGGTTTTTCTCAATACCAAATCTACAGTGCTATACTTGAAAAAGTGCATTTATCATAGACAAAGCTGAGTTTCTGAGGAACATTTATTAAAAAAGACTAACTACAGCTTTTAGTAAGCTTGACAAGATTTCGTATTTCACTTTTCATCTTTACCAAGTGCATTAATAGCTTTTAAGGCTAAATGACATGAGTGCTAGATATTTCAGGAGTGCGTTAGAGATGGAGAAAACAGAATTTCGTGGCTTTGTGATGCCTAGTGATCAAGAGAAAAAGCACAGTGGCTAGGGCTGTTTGAAAAAATGGAGATTTCTCCCCCAGTCCAAACAAATTCATAAAGAAATTTTTGATTAAAGAGCTGAAATTAAATTAAAATTGCATTGCTCAACTGATACTTCTTACAATATCCTGAATATTTGAATGACTCAGTATTCCTGAACATACCTTTAAAGCCTCTAAAAAACAAGAAGTCAGTTCAGAGGTTGTTTGAGTTGCATTTGTCACTACCACTTTCACCACTTCACCATTTTTGCTTGCCTGATGAGACACCAGAAGCCTACCATGTGGTCAAATGTTCAGTTGTGAACTGCAAAAGTGAACCATTTTTGAAAAACTCAAGTCCTGAAATATCACTTAGTCTCTCCATTTCATAACATTTACAAGTAGAGCAAATGACCTTGAATAACTAGATCCAAACCCCTGAAAAAGCCCAAGACACTTACAACACATGAAAATAGTAAAGCAAGTGACAAAAAATATAGCATTTCCTAAAATCTTTTCCAAATGCACTCACTCTTCAAAATGGGTTAATGTCTTTTTTAGGTGAATTTACCTAGTTCTAACCAGCCACTCATGTATTTCCATTGTAACTGTACAGTACAATTTGACTCGTTGTCTAACACAGCTAAAAGAAATAAAAATAGCTTCAAGTAAAATAATTTTTCTCAGCTGAGTCCCACATGAGCTCTGGCTGATCTTTCTTTCACTCAAGTTAAGATAGTAACTTTCATGCACGTTACATTTTTCATTCAGACGCAAGAGACTTGTTTAATGAGTTGCCTGAGGTGCAACATCTTTACTTTGAAGCAAGTTAAGCCACTTTCTACAACAAGATGTAGGGTTGGTTTTGTGTGTGTGTGTGTGTTTATTGCCATCAACACACTGCTGTGTGTGCTTACCCTACTACAGGCTACTATTCCAGACTCTGCACCAACATAAGGATTGGTGCAGGCCAGCATGGGTGACTCACTTGCTGTGGAGGCTGAGAACATGGGAATGTTCCTGTCTTTCCCTACCATCCAGTTTAGGGAATTAGCAGAAATTCCAGGATGAACATTGGGTCTCTTTATACAGAATATGACTGGCATCTAGGAGTAGGGCAGCAGAACTGATCTTCCAAGCTGAGTTCAAGCAGGTTGTTTCTGGGAGGGTGAGCAAGGTATGTGGACTTCCAGGGAAGGGAGAAGCTGCTTTCCGGTGTGGTTTGCACCAGGGATGAGTTACAGTAAATTATTTTATTGGTTTGGCTCAACCAGAACAAAACACCCTGCATATTCTTTAAGTGCTAACTAATTCAGTTTCATGTTCTGCTTTTGTGCACTGTCTATAGGAAGAGGGGAAATGGCATGTGATTTTGACATTGAGCTCTGCCTAAAAGATGTGCATAAAGATTACTGTGTTTTCATGAAGATGCTCAAAGCAGATAAATGAGTGTGTTCTCCATTGTGACAGATCTGGTCTCAAACAAAGATAAAAGGAATTTGGTGGACATTCCCCTCAGGGAAGAGATTCAGCTTTACAGTGACATAATCATCAATCTCAGCCCACCACTCACACCTGGCGGGTTGTTCAGAGAGACAACACAAAGGCATTTGCTGAGCAGGACTAGAAGTTGTTTACACTGTGAGAGTCTGAAATGCCCTGTAATGGTGTATCTGCATATTCCAAACACCACCTCCTCAGCAGCCAGGTACAGTGTATTGTGTCCTTCCTTTGTTCACAACAACATTTGGAACCACAATTTTAGAGATCACTTTAGGAAAGTTCTGCAGATGTTTTTCCTTCCTTAAATCTTGCTGAGATATGTTAGGAATATTTTCATATATGAGCAACTCCGTAATACACAGGCTGAGCCATCAGAAAGCATTATTAAATTAACCTCATTCCTCTCTGTGGAGCGCTTCACTCCAACAAGTTGAGTGCATTTTATTTCTATTATATTAGTATCTGCTGTAAAGAGTTATGTTGGAGTGATTTCATTTTTTCAACAAACCTACTCACCATCTGCATTTGGCAAAACTCGTTGACATCAGTCTTTGTTGCTTAGCAATAAACACTTGTGCTGACTCCAGTCACAAAGAGTGTTCATTACTTTGTCATTCAGACATTTTACACAGCTTCCATGGCCTCAGAAATCGTTTGTTTACACTGGCCTTGGGAGAGAGGTGGAAGAGCTAAAAACCAACTGTATAGAATGAGAGGAAAGGCACACAGATCTTGAAAGGTGTTGGACACAAATAGTAAAGAAGCTGTAGTAGATCCACAAGTGGGATAATGAAGAGAAAAATACCAAAAAGAAATCAATGCAATACTATTATTACAAAACATTAAAGCAATTATAGAGCTTGCCAAACATCAACAGTCTTGAACACTATTAAAATGTTTTGTAATAGCATCAGTGATCACATTCCATCAATATGTGCTATTCAAGATGTACTAATCAGCAAGAATATATGATATAAAAATGTTCTTTGTGCTTCTATTCTGTGTCTGTATTTGCAGAATACCTGGGTCAGGTATTCTAACTTGAACAAAATATCTAAAAAATTTGCATTTCTATAGAATTCCATGGTAATTGTCTTGTTACTCATAACTCCAGAATTAGTTGAATTTGACAATAACTTTTATAGTTAGTATTAGCTCAGGATTGATCTGTGCTGAAACCTTTGAGGAAAGTTTTATTTATAGAAAGTTAGTAGAAAAAATGCTTAAAGCTGCACAATTATAATTGCTTTACTCATTTAGCAGTTCCTTTGTCCCACTTCTGTTTAGATATCTAATTTAAGACATTAACCTTTGGCACTAAGACTAGGAAAATTGAACTAGGAGGGTCCAAAAAGGCATAATTAGAATTGAGAATTAAATGGGTCGCTTGTCATGGAGCGTGTTACATTTAATAGATGAACAAGCTAACAAACGAATATGACAATGAGTCATTCGAAGTCAGAAAACAGCACACTGTTGGAATGTCAGATGATTTATAAAATGCACAGGTTTTGCTTTTATTTGTGGATACATTGTGCAAAGTAAGTTGATCATTTTACACGGATAGCAGCAAAAATGCAGAAAAATTCAGAACTTGCAATAACAAATCCGTCATGGACAGGGCATCCACTGCAAAACATACAAGATACTTGGCATATTTTTCAGGAAATGGCAAAGAAAACTTCCCAGAGGAGAACTACATTCAATAATTTGGGACTCAAAATATCTGTTTGCTTTACAAGTGATGAGTTTGATTCTGGTATGCCAGTAGAAATATTCACTTTCAGTCTTAATCAAAACAATAATAAAAATATCCAACAACTATGAGGGGGGAATTTCGTGTTAGGCTGCTGGTGAAGCATGTTGACCTGAACAGACACTCCAGTCGTATCTAAGACAGATTGTGCCTAAAATGCTGATCAGGCATGTTTAAAGACCACAGCTGCCATGCAGCCTTCAAGACCAGAATGAGAGGTTGGAATGTGAGCTTTGTTACAAAAGTCACACTCTTTCAAAATGTGCCGGAAGCTCAGAGGCAAAGTACCCCTTCCATGCCAGCCTTAAGTCAGGACATAAGCTCTCCACCTGCTAGGGACAATGCCATGGTGTCAGTGCAATGCTGACCTGAATTGCTGTGACAAGACCATGATCATATTGTCCAGACACTGGCACAGAAACCCTGGATTTGGGTCTCAGATGGCTGCTCTGCTCACTAGGATTTTCTTTGGGAGTTTTCAAGGCAGCATTGTACTGCTTGGCCATGCTCAGTCTGCTGGAGGGAACTTTTATGGCTGTCTGGGTGGATGTTCAGTTCAGACACACGCAGTCTTAAGTGCAAACTTGAAAGTCTGACCCTCAGCCTTTTTGGAAATGTCTCCTATTAAATACAACATGCTGCTGAAATAGAAAGCAAAACATAAAGGGATCTGTGCTGATTCAAGAGAAAACTTTTTCCTTCAATATGAAGGATAAAAATGTAAAAGCAACTGGACAGAAGGGGAAAGAACCCTACTCAAAAAGTCACATTCTGACAGGAAAATTATTTGAAAGATGAAAGATGGTACTCTGAGGAGTCAGAGCCTGGGAATAACAAGAAACCTAAGGCTTTTCTTTTGGCAAGGCTGGTATTCTTCAATACCCTAGAGCATCTGTAAAAGTTTTCTTATGGAAAATGCTGACTTTTCTAAAAAAGCAGTCAATGGAGGAAGAACAGTGTATTCTCAGTGAATGATGGGTAAGCTCTGTGCTCCTGACAAATCCAAATTCAAGCTGAATGACCAATTGCCCTGATAGAGGCTTGGAGCAGCTCCATCTCTGCAGCACTGATTGTATTGATAATTTCCTTCTCTCTCTCTCTGTGTCTCTGGGATGTGTTTTTCTCTTTATTTCTAGCCACATTTTCACTATTGTTATATGGTAAAGAAAGGCTTCAGCATCAATAGTAAACATTTTTTGAGGAAGAAATAACCCCCGTGTCAAATTCTGAGTCCTGAATTGCTTAGACAGCTCTGAAATGATGTAGAAAAATACTACCCAACTAAGCCTGAGGTGGGGCAGAAGCCATTTTTTTTTCTTTCTTGGTTCAAATCCCTGAGAAGTTTCAAAGTGGATAATCTAATAGTGTGTTCTGGATTTCAGGGCTGCAAATAAGGTTGATGAAACACTAGTGGGACCCCAGGCTGTGGTGACAGAGTTAGCACAGCCACACTTCAGCCATGTAGGAGAAAGGATAGACACAGGCTCCAAGAGGAGGTCGTTCATCGGTGCAATTTAATGCTCTCTTTTCCCTGGTCCTCTGGCCAACACCAGCTGCAGCAGTGCCTCTCCCTTACTAGGGCTCCTTGGTGCAAACTCATGGCAGATTATAGGGAGAAAATTGCATCCTGATATTTCTTGATTTGCCCAAAAAATTTTTAATCAGCAGGTCTGGGTCTGAGCTTCTCAGGTAGGAAGCATTACATTAAGGTTGTAAGGAGCTGGACGAGATTCAAGTAATGGCAAGAAAAAAACAAATAAGAGGCCTCTTTACATGCAAGTTATGCCATTGGGGGGCTGTGCTTATAACTTTTATGTATTTTTCTAAAAGATAACATATTCAGCAAATATTTTCAGCACTCAGTAGAATGCTCCATGAAACTGGGATATTGTGTACTGTCATTAGTAAAAACAGTAAATCAGGCAGCACAAAGGTAAAATAAAAAGGGCTATAGGGGAAATAGAGCTGATTAGCTGTCATTCCCTGATTATATATTTTCCATTATGTATTTAAATTAATAATTTTTACAGTGTTTCACATGGACATGTGCAACAATAGAGCTACAAAAAAAGAATTTTGCCCCTGCTGCCTGTGAACCTCCAAATGCAACAGTTTATTTCCTTCTTGAGGGATACTTTTTCCATACTTTTATCAACAAAGTGAATCAATGACTCACGGCTTGCCAATACAACTCACACTGCGTTTTCTCATTTCCCTAGAACTGAGACAGTCAGTATAAAAATAAATGTCTGTTCTCACCACTTCCTGTCCTGTTCTCCAAAAGAAGTATTTCAGGGATTTAATTTCTCATCTTTGGTTTTCCCAGTCTCTCTCTCATTATTGATGGGAGTGTCCTGCAACAGGAAATGGCCCTGTCATGTAAATTTCAATGTGTTAAGGACTTCTTCCAGCTAAAAATAGGTACCAGAACTATTTTCTAGTTTGTTCCTCTTGTTTTGTGCTGAATTCCAAATGTCATGCATAGTATAGAACTTAGAATAAACTCAACCTTTTATGCCATTTAAATGCAATAAACTGCTTTTAACAGTCTGCTTTGCAAATGTACTTGAAATCCTATTAAGTATTTGCCATGTGGCTCATGATGTGTCCATGTTTCAGGAAGAATTGGTACATGGTACATCTGCTGACTTCTTTCAGACATTAATATCTGCATTAGAAAAGCATTAGGTGACAATCAAGAATGAGGCCACACTAGGAGCTGTGTATGGTCTTAGGTCCTCAGAAGGCAAATACCTTTGAGTTAATGGCTCACTGTTTCAAAATCTCAGTGGGTTAATAGAAAACCTTGTATACTATTAGTGTTGTTGCCAATGACATTCAAATCCAAAATATCTAATTGTACACTGAACCACTGTTAATCACTCTAACATTCAACACCATGTATCTGGGTACATATAGTGCATATTCATCCTGCACATGAAAAATATGGTCTAATTACCTTTTTCTAATAGAGATATAAAAGATGCCAAAAAAGCACAATGCTCGCATTTATTGTGTAAAATATTATATCATTAGATAATCTCTGAGAGTGAATGGCTTGGGGAAAAAGACTCAGGGCTAAGAAAGTCATAGATTATGATTTCAGCAGAATCTAGTTTTACTTGGAAATAGTTGTTACTTGACCCCTTTCCTCTGTACATTAGTCAATACAACTGGAAAACCCATTAAAAACAAGGCTCTCTGGAACTGTTTGTTCAATTTGAAGATAAAAAAATTCTGCTTAAACACATCCAAATGCTTTCCACTGTGAAAAGAGTCTCTCTTCTTTCTGGCAGTTCCTTAGTCATGAGATTAAAGCTGTGAAAAAAAAAAAAAGAAGTGTGACATCAATGCCTTTAAAAAAAAACCTATTAATAATTACAGTTTTAATGAATGGCGTGCTGAAGATGTAAAATCCAAATTCAGTAGAGCAGCACTAACAGTTTATTCCTCCCACCAGCACAATTATCAGGTCAAGGCTGCAGAGAGGGAGAAAGGTTTAATTTTTGGAAGTGAGTGGGAGCGAAGGTTCCGACTGTGTGGTCCTGCAATGCATGACACTCTTGAATTTTCCCTGAGAGTGCAACTGAGGAAGAGGACCTGTTTTGGAGCATGGCTGTGACAGTGATGAAAAGCAAAAGGAACCTTTAAGGGAGAAGGGAAGGTGAATTTGACAGACACAGTGGGACACCTTTGCCAGTTTCCACACTGCCTGCCACAGCCGATGAGCATCATTTGGCCAACACGACAGAAACTTCCACGGCAGCATCTCTCTTCAAGCCATTCATTACTAGTGCAGCTGCTGGGCTTGGCTTTGTAAGGAGTAGAATGTTGAGCATGTCAGTTTTGACAGAATTTCACTGGAAGGTTTCCTTTTAACTTTGGATTGACTATGGTTGAGCTCCGTGAATTTTTTATGACAGTGTGTGTAAATCCACCTCTCCCCATGCTGACAGGATTGCCAGTGTTCCCTGCAAACACTTTCTTCATGTCCTGTCTGCATTTTTGTCCTTCTTTCATCTGCCCAGCCCTTTTTTTCAGAACTGCTTATTCACTTTTGCGTGTCAAATGTCCACATCTTTCATTCAACTTTTTCTTACAATTCACTTCTGTCAGAAGCCTCTATCTAGAAGACAGGAGACTATTATTCCTTTTTTACTTCTTTTTGCTTCCAAATTATGCTTCGGCATGATTTTACTAATCCTACATGTAAACTCTATAAATCAAAATGGAAATAAGGAAAAAAATACGATTTGTTAAATCATGAGCACATTTTGATTCACAGGGTCAGGCAAGTGATCTGAAGCTATATAATACTTTCCAGCCAATGTCAGACAAATTGCTTAATGACTTGCTTCTAGGAATATACAATTTTTATTGCATTAATGGAGGATTTTCACCTTCTTGACTTCACAAATAAGCAGATGTAGACACAAGTACATCTCGGTCTGAAGATAATCAAGTGTGTGGTGGGGTGAAATTTGCTTCCCTCCTGCTGTGCTATACCTAGTGATGTTAAATCCTGAATTAAGATGCATGACTGCACAGTTCCTTTGCATATAAGAATGGTTTCTTTCCTTGAATGCTAAAATGGTTCCATGGCATCAGGTAGAAAATTTGTGATACAAAATATCTCGAGAAAATAATTGACTCAGTGAATAATTTATTGAATTTACTGAAAATATTGACCTAGATTTAATATTTCCACATTCAGAACACGGAAAATGAGTTAAATTGGTGTGTGGAGTTAGCCTAGAGTGAGACTGTTGCAGCATGATTAATTTACAAGTGTGAGCTGTTACTCAAGCAAAGCCACTTAGCTATTAAACACTATGTTCGGGTTAAGCTGACATTTTCTTCAAACTAAGACCAGTGGTCTGATATTGCCAAGCATTAGTGAAGACAAGCTGTGAAAAAAGAAATTGGGACCAATTAGCAGGCTTGGGGATAGGTAAAGGCTGCAATTCTGGGCCTTCCCGCTCTTCACTTTTATTTTTTTAATCACCTTTGAACCTCATTTGATACCAAGTCTCCATCAGCCTGGTGGCTCTAGCCACATCTTATCCATTTCTGTATTCAAATTGCATAGGCTATTAGAAAGTCCAGTGCACTGAAGTTTAAAGTACCTTAAATATGTACTAGCCTACTTCTTAGAAAAGTGGCTGCTAGACCTGCCTAGGCTTTTTGTCAAAAAAAGCTTCAAATAGCAGAGAAAATTCAGGATAGAAATTTTTATTTCATGTCCAGAAGAAAAGGAAAGGCTGGAGATAGACAGCAGCACAGTTAGGTAATACAAAAGGAAAATGAAATAAAACTGATAGATGAATGTAGTTTTCTGTTCATTGTGTAGGCTGATGTAGTTTCTTTTGACAGAGACTCCTTGTTTCAGTGGACATCAGATAGCCAAGCTCATATGATGTCAGGCCTTTCTAAGAAGCAGAATGTATCAGACAAAGCTTTTAGACTGGACCTGTACTGCCCCTGCAGCCATCTGCTTGTGTAAACATACCCTTTCTCACCAGAAAGCATTTTGTCTTGCCTGATTTACCTGAATTGTGCAGTTTTTGGTTATGTACAGCAATCAATGAGGCAGCCTTGCCCAGCACCAGGCGTGACTGTTGGCAAAAGTACCCAAGAAAACAGCTACTTGCTAAAATCTGAAGCTTTTAACAAATCTTATTTTGCAGAAATGTTCTTTGCAGGAAGAAGTTCACAAAAGGGGTCACATTATTTTTAAGAAAATTTGTGTCAGCAAATACTGGCTGAAGGGGAAGGGCTCTAAAGGGTGTTGGATTCAAAGTGTTGTGGTACTTATGAAAGAAATGGTGGAAGTGTTTAAGCTGAAAGAGAAAGTTAAAGGGAGATAGTGCAAAAGCTGTGGGGGAAGTAGTCGGGACCTCCAAGATTGTAGAGGGATGGGAGGCCAAGCTTGGATGCTTGCCAAAAAGGGGTCTGGTTGGGGTTCAGGCTACCATATCACTGTGTTTACACTCACCCTTTAAACTGCTATTTGCAACACAGAAGTCATTAAGTAAACTAGGGGATAGAACTCCCTATGTGCTAGCAGCTTCAAAATGATGGTGATTTAAAGAGAAAGAGAGGATGGCAGAAAGGGTTATGTTTTGCAAAAGGATCATGGGAAAGAGAAAGGAAAAGGCATTTTAATCTTTGCTTCATAAATAAGTGACCAGTAGTGGGAAGAAGGATTAAGAAATCCCACAGTGTCCCCTACTTTTGACAAGAGTACCCCAAGCACTCATGTGCAGCACCATTAACTCCTAAAAAAGCATATCTCTTTCAGTGCAATGACAACAGGAGTTTCAGGAAGTCCTTCAGTTTGCAAATGAAGACAACCCATCCCAGCCATCTACTTATGGATGTTATGATTTCAGACACAGACGTCTGAGCTCTCTTCAGAGTCAGTAGGGAGAGCCCAGGGAGTGAGACTCAACCTCAGGCTGAGTGGAGTCACTTACTAGACCAGTTGGTTTTCTCAGAGACTGGCTTTGTATGGGACACTGGACACCTACTTTACTTATAGACACAAATTAAGCATCTTAATGATTCTCAATGTAAAAAATGCATTATCAAATTAGACTTAAGGTATCTATTTCTTTGGGGATGTTGAAATCTGTTAGAATGTCTATAATACTTACCAAATGCAGGAAAGCAAGACCTACACTAGTCTCCAAGTTTTAACACTGCTTTCTTTGCACAATGCTGTCCTGCACTAGCAACTCACATATATTGTATCTGAACTTTCCTGAACAGGAGCTACTGTGTATAGGCAAAAGAAGTCTCCTCCAGAGACAAAAATACCTCTGCTGAAAATTTGCAGACCCTCTTCCACTCTACCACTTTTACTAAACCTGTCATAACCTGGACACACTCATCGAGACAGTCCCTGTAGTCGAGCCCTTGGCCCTTGTAACCAGCAAGAGCTGAAAAAAAGAAGTACCACCGATAAACCTGCTGGGTCCTTTCAGTGTGCAAGAAACTCTTTTTTTGGATTGTATGTAGGGCAGTCAGCCTGAGAGTATCCTCACAAACCCACTCTGATAGTTTCCAATACTCAGCATCTCCTGTACCACAGAACTGCTGCTTGTGTATCAGCCAAGATGCAACACTTAAAAAATTTCAGGAATGGCCAAGGAACCAACAACTGAACATCAGGCACTGAATATGTTTTGGAAAGCACATCCTTTTTAGTTCACAGGTGGTGTGAGGAGGAACAATTGACTTGAAAATTACAGCAGTTCTGCAATTTCTTCAAATTGACATAAACCAAGGAATAACTACTTAGAATAACTAACTCCTTACTCCAGGACATGATCAGAACTAGAAAATTATATTGAAGCTGGGAAGATGAAGAGATGTTTGGATATGCTGAGATCACAGTTTTCAGCTGTAAGCACAGGAGTGCATATTTTAACAATGGAGCAGATGCTTCCAATTATCTGCAATAAGGAGAAGGGACACTTGAAAATCTAGCTGGTATTAGGTGGCTGTCAGAAGGCTCTTGGATGAGAAGAAAAGGATGCAAAGTGCAGCAAAATAATTTTACTTTCATAACACATTAATTTTAAGACTGCTCTACAAGTTGAAAAACTCGTGTGTATTCTGATGACTGAAAGCAAAACAATCAAACTAGAAATTTTAATGTAGAGTGCTTTTCCTATTTTAAGCCATGACAAACTTTACTCATGAAATATTTCCTTTGATGTTCTACAATGTTATTCAAATTTAAATAGATTTACATGTTTAACTGTTCTTATTGCTTGCTAGTGCTTATATATGAACTGAAGATAAGATTCCCATAGAAAGGGACAGCTTGTAAAATATGGAACTGTACAACATAAAAGAGAAGGAATTGTTCAACATAGGAGAAATATAAATGTAGCCTTTTTATTCACTCTTTTGCAATTACTGCATGCCACATCTTGGGGCATGTTTTTGATTTGCTGTGTGTTTAGCAGGGTGATGTTCAGGAAGGCTGAATTGCCTGCCCAAACCATGCATGTGCTAACAGGAAAATTCATGTCTTGTCATTTGTTCCTTGGTCTGTACTAACTCAGGCTGCCTGCACTCTGCTGAAGGCATGCCTATTTTTTTCTCCTGAGCCTCATGAAGAGACAAGAACCACAGACAATCCTTCTCTCCAGTCTGTCAAGCCTGTGTTCCATACACACCTTCACACTTCCCCACCACTCTGATAGTTGAGGCATCACAATCTTGTCTGTATGGCACACAGGTGAGTGAGGTGCCACCAGAAGACACAATGGTAATTGCAGATGTGCAGGCTTTGGATAAAGGTGCTCTGAACAAGCCAACACCAAGCTCAGGATCTCTCCACATTCACCTGTGCAGCCAAGCTCCTTGACTATATTGACAGCATGTGCCAAATGATCCAACGTTGAAACCAAAATTGTGAGTTTGTTCTCCTGGGCAACCCCAAATGTGATTTTGTTTGTGTGTTCCAGCACTCTTCTTTCTTCTTTGATTATGTGGGTGTGCAGGGGAAAGTCAATAAATCAGAAACAAGTTTTGGTGAAAAATTTGTGCTTTTAGCCTTGTTTCTTTTTAAAATGCATCTATCTTGGCTGTATAGAAAAAATGTTATTTTAGCTTGCCTCCACAAAAATTATAAGAAAAATACATCACAGATAAATTTTACCATAAAAATTTTGAACTTATTAACAATTGAGATAATATTTTGTTGATAAAATAAATACACCTTTTTAAAAGATCATCTCTCACTCCACTGCTTTTAGATGTGATTGCTAATTTATATGCAGGACTTGCACAGAGCAGAGCTTATCCACACTTCAGATGCACCTAAAAAATCCTGCGGGAAAGTGCTCTTTTCTTGGCAGTTTGTGCAAAACCTCAAAACCAAATAACTGAAATTTATTTGAAAATCAGTATTTTGGGACTATATGCACTCAATACTACCAACTAAAATTGTGTCTGCATAAAGAAGTGTTGAAATTGATTAAAGTAACACATTCTTCATTCAGCAAACTTCTTAATGATTACTTTGGGTCAGATAATTGTTCTTACTGTTGATGTTCTGCTAAGTACCCCAGATGATTTGACATTGGCCTTTCCCAGATAATTTGTGGTGCTCTGAAGAAAGAGTGGATAATGAATTCTATATTGCAATTAGATGCCTCATTTCATTCTTCCTCAAGAACCACAGGAAGCTGCTCAACACTGATAGCGAGTTAAAGAAATTCTGAGCAGCTGGATATCACCTCTTCCTCCAAACACTGATCCACTCTGGGCAAGCCAAGGAAAGGTAATTGCTTGCTTATTTGGATGTGTGGACAGAAGTCTTGGAGGTTATTATTATGACTTCACTGCTTGGTATCAATGTCATTTTGTAAAGAAAGTGAGTCCAAGTCAGTAGACTGAGTACATCAATGAACAAATAAGGTCTTATGCCCTCATTTACTTGCCTGGAGAAAAAGACAAGGAGTTCAAGGAAGGAAATCCAAAAGGGTATGATTAAAAATGTTTAAGGCTTCCGGAAAAACTTCGGAATAGGTTTTTCAAACATATCCTGGTGTTTGAAGTTTGTTGAAGAAAACAAAGTTCAAGAATGACTACTGCAGGCCAGACATGCATAGTCTGCTCAAAGTGCTGCTGCCAGTATTCTGCTCCGGCTTTGTGGGCTTTATATACCAGTCTCTTCTGCCTCAGCAGTGCACACATCAATTTTTCCCTAAATATTGTATCTCAAGAAGTTAAAAATAACAAAATATGTGAAAATGGAGACAAAAATAAAAATATAATCAATGATATTATTTTAACTTAATTTTCAATTAAAATTTAATTATATTGTAATATAATACCAAGAGTACAAGGAGCACTTGGAGTTGAATTCATAGGCCTTTAAGGGCTTTTTAAACTTCCTAGAGTATCTGAGACACCTGCACATAATTTGCTAGATAATATAGGACCTGTGTGAGGCTTCCATCTTTTTGGAACAAGGAAGTAGGAAGGATGTCTTGAAATGATGCTAAATATAATTTTGACTAGTAAATTTCACCCTTTTTTTCTAGGATCACATTTGAAAGGCAGCCATACATAAAGTTCTTCTGTGTATCTGTTCTTGTCTGATTTCTACCATACAAAGCTGCTAAGTAGCTTTAGTGATATAGGTTAGTAAAACAGTGGAAACAGAAGTATCCTATTTTCTTTCCATTTTCCTCACTGGCAGGAGGTACATTATCTTCTGAAATTCTGCATAGGTATACTGTATAGTTAATATACTTTAATGACAATTCTCTGCATTAAATAGAGGTACTGATTGGTTCACTATATAAGTAAAGGTAATTTTAATCAGCTGGATACCAGCCACATATACTGTCATGTGACAGAAAAAACGAAAAGGCTAGGGAGGATCCAGCTGGGACTTCTCAACCAGAATGCTGGTTATGTGGAGGCTGTAAACATCTTATTTTTTCCAGGACAAGGCCAAAATAAATCAAGAGAAGAAAAAAGTAACATTAGTGATATAATATTATATGCAACTTTGTGAAGCACTCCATATTTTTTTAGCCTGAAGAGGAGGAGAGGGGATCTTATCAATGTACACAAGTATTTGAAGGGAGGTAGCCAGGCTCTTCTCAGTGGTTCCAGCAATAAGAGTGAGAGACTATGGGCAGAAACTGGAACATGGGGAGTTCCAGCCAAACATGAGGAAGAATTTTACTGTGTAGGTGACTGAGCACTGGAACAGGTTGCTCAGAGAAGTTGTGGATGTCAATGTCTCCTTCTCTGGAGACATTGAAAAGCCATCTGGACTCAATTCTGAGTATGGAGCTCTGGGGAATCCTGCTTGATCAGGGATGTTGGACCTCCGGTGGTCTTCCCAACCTCACCCACCCTGTGATTCCGTGAATGATATCCATTTGGCATTCAGATTTCACTGTTAATTATGCTAGTGTGCTTTCTTTAAAATGACATGCTGAATGTGTCCCAGGTAGAGGAATATGGGAAAGAGCACAATAACAGTGTATTTGCATCTTTTGAAGAAGTACAGCATTTCAAAAGCCATTTCAATCTAATGCAGGTGTTTCACTGTGGATTGTCAAAATTCTTGCATCAAACATGTATCAACCAAATTGGTAAGAGAAACATTATTCTCCTACAAATTTTGCCATAATAAAAACATCGCAAATCCATATCAAAGCTAAGAAGTAAATAT
The DNA here is from genome assembly GCA_024734555.1 of Trochalopteron elliotii. Classification (NCBI taxonomy): domain Eukaryota; kingdom Metazoa; phylum Chordata; class Aves; order Passeriformes; family Leiothrichidae; genus Trochalopteron; species Trochalopteron elliotii. The sequence continues at coordinate 3,424,993 of JANPWX010000028.1, forward strand.
CTGAATTTAAATAGATTTTGGAAGCCAGAAAATGAAAATTTAGCAACTGACCAGATTCCTTCTGACTCAAGTGCAAGTGAAACAATGCAAGTTGACAGGCAGTCCAATTTTTGGACAAGGTAACCTTGTTGCTCCATTGAGTAACTCAAGGAAAGGAAGTATTGAGATCCATTTTCCAACTTCTGGGTTTGACTTCTAAATACTATTAAAACTAAAATACTTTCTGAACCAAATGTTCATATTCAAGTGGATAGATAACTTCTATCACACAAGAGACAATGTAAAGAACAGTAAATACTGTTAGACAGAGGCCTGGGCTTTATTGTCATAGATGGATCATAGCACAGCTTCCTACATAAAATTGTCAAACTCAATACAAATTAAAGACATGTTCACAGTACTATCCAAATGTGGAGTTTCAATACTTATTTTTAAGAAAAATTGTTCTCCCAAAGCCATAAGAAAAAACTGATTTCTGGTAGTGCCTGTAGGGCCCAGGATGTAATGTTTAGGTAAGATATGATGAAACTAACAATAGCATGAGAGTATCAAGAGACAAACTGATAGCTAATTTCTGAGATGTAGCAGCCATTTGTATGAATCTTTTTCTTAGTCTGCGCACATCTTCAGTGTGCAGATTAATAACCTGCGTGAAGCATCTGTCCATCCCAAAGACTCCCTGGGTAGTTCTTGCTGCAGAATTGATCAAACTATATAATATAAGATACTTGAGAAAAGTCAGTAGAAAGTGTTCCTTCAGCTGTTGAAATGATTGTGTAGGGCAATCTTATGCAGGTAGAGTATCTAGGATATGCTTCTTATTTAGTTTAAGGTATTCAGTGATGGATCATGCCCATGCTGGAGCAGTCACTCAGGACCATGGTTCAGCTGACTATAACAACTGAACAGAGCAGCACTTTGGGGAGTGTCTCCTGATCCAGCTGAGGGTGCTTGCTGCTGGAAGGACCCTTGCAACAGAGACTCTCATTACCACCCAGACTGCAACCAGCCTACTTGTTTATATCTGTTTTTCTCACCCTATGCCAAGCTCTATCAGTGTCTGTGCTTCTCTGCACTTGATGCCTTAAGTTTTAGCTTTCATATTTTCAGATTCTGTGATGCCTAGGGGTGTAGTTCTGAGCCTCATATTAAGTGCTAGTGAGCTCTCTTCACAGATTAGGTAGACAAAACAAATCCTTTTCCTGCTGAGGACCAAGGACAACTTTCAGGCCCAACAGCATAAACAATGGTGGACTGAAGGGAGGAACAAGAAGGATGGGACCTCACAACCTGAAGCTGTAACTGGACAATTAAACCCAATATGCAAATAGACCAAAACTTATAAAAGTGTAAGACCTCATGACCGATCAGCCATTTTGTGACCATTCTTAGTCCACCTTGAGTGTAGCCCTGGTCAGGCACCTGTCCTGCCCAAGGTGTATCCTAAAGGCCTTTCAATAAATACTTACTTTATTCTCTAGCTCTGTCCAGTCTGTTTCAGGTCAGTCTTCCTAAGGCATCAGTTTATGAAATCTGTTTTTCCCACCCTATGCCAAAATCCATCAGTGTCTGTGCTTCTCTGCACATCCACTGCTTCTCCAACTGCAAGTCAGTGTCAGTCTAAGCCTAGATTGTGTAAAATATCATCTAAATGTGAACAGGCTGGCTCAGCCTGAAAGAAGTGCAGTTGTGTTAATAAGGTGCTTTCCCTGGGCTTAGGTATTGCTCAGACAGGAGAACAGACCTGGGGGAGTACTATGCTAACACAATTAAAGCACTTGTAACATCTGTGCTGGCTGCTTAGAGGTAGCCTGAGAATTTTTTCAATACAGTTATTCTCTCTGAGACATTAGAAAAGTAGAGCTACATTTTCTTGCTTTGCAGGAATTTTTCCTTTCTTTTTGCACATAGATTTTTACTGCTTTGACTTCAAAGAACCAGGACTACAAGGTCAAAAGATGAGAGCAGATTTAGTCTACCTAAATTAACTTCATTCTTTTTCTTTCCTAAAAAGGCAATTATCTTCCTAACACCATCTCAATAACATCAAATGATTTATCTTGATAAACCTCTCTTTACATAAAAGCATAAACATAGAAAGGTTTATCAGTTTTGGTGAAATTAAGCTCTTATATTTTAGCTATTTTTATTGATGTATTTCTTCTTACTCTGTATCTTTTACGCCATATTACTTGTGGCAGTATCTTGCCAAAGAAAGCAGGCCAAGATCTCTGTGTTTAAAGACAGGAATCTTGGTTAATTTAGTGCAGTGATAGCCTTGGATAAAGACTGTTTATTTTTGGAGCCAGCTTCTTCCACTGAATTTAAGACTGCAGAGTGCTATGATAGTGGTTGGTTATAAGGACCACTGTGAACATCTTTCTGTGATATTATCATTAATGTCAGTGCTGTTTGACTCCCATGTAAACTTGCAATGAGTGAGAAGAGACAATCTTATATGTTTTGTATATCAAAACTTTTGAAACCCTAACCTTGGTTCTAACCCCCAGATAAAATTGGAATAGCATAAAAATGAGTAAAGATGATAAAAATACAACAGCAATTAGGGCAAATCACTGTGCCATACCTTAGATCTCCAAGACAGTGTCATATCCCTGCCTCTGTTACAGCATTGTTTTCCAGTTATTTTACCTATCTTATGCTATTTATTGAATAACCTTCTTCAACCAAGGGGAGAAAAGTTCCACATGGTACAACTATATTCTAAGTGATCTTCAGTTCCACTACAGTGCTTTTTCATATAAGAAAGTAATTTCTGGTCTAGATTCATAAAAGAAAAACAAAATAGCCTGGCTATTTTCTATCTTCAGCAGATTTTCCAAAAACAGCCTTGAGTTCCTCAGGTCAGAGTCCCTAACCTGCCCTTTCTCACTAAATAAGGAGCTTGAAACAAAAGGGAATGACAAGAGACTCCCAACTTAATGGGTAAAAAAACCAATTTTGCTGTCAGGTAGCAAGTTGCTCTATCCAAGTGGAAATATATGACTAAAAAGGAAAATAGAAATTGGGGTGAAAGATATTGAAAGGTGAGTCCTTACCCTTGAGGACCTGGTCTGTATGGAAAAGCTTGGCAGTGGGGGATCTTTTCTTAAAAAATTTAGGCTTATGCAATTGCTATGCAAAAGGAAAAGGCTCAAAGGTTTTCCAATAAAAAGACAGCACAAACCAAAAGCAGCCAATGGGTTCATGAATCAGAAGCATTATGGCAACTGTCACTCAGAGAAGGTGGGTGCTGAAGGGCTTCATTTATCCATGGCTCTGGGGAGCTTCCAGCTCCTTGTTAGACCAGGATACATACAGAAAGGAAGAACAGGGTGGAGCTCCCTTTATCCAAGATTGTAAAGATTTTCCAGGTGCCTGTAGAACCCTGATAGTGTACAGATTGGGACTGTGTGTGTTTTCTTATCCTTAGGTCAATATCCTTTCAGAAACTTGCAACATTCTCCAACGGAGTGTCAGAGGAGGTAGGGAATAGGAGAGTGACATGGTCTGGTTTCACCCCTGTCCAGGTACCCAGATGTATCAGACAGCAGAAGCAACAAAGGAGAAGCAGCCACTCCCTGTTGCCATGGACATCAGTCTCTGCCAGCCCATGCAGCCATCCTGGGCCCCCCATGTCACCCATTCCCCCTGTGACACAGCCACCACCAGCAGTGACTCAGCTGTGGCACCAGAAGTGTTGATGTCTGGAGTTAGTGCTGCATCACTGTGACATGGCTATTATTTTTCACTCTTCAAGAGAGAAAAAAAATTGATGAATAATCATTATGGTAAAATCTGTGCAACGAGTAATTCTAGGGATGAAAATTAAGTAGCTGTAGCAGAAAAGTAAAGGACAGTAGCTCAGCAAATGTAGAAAGAGAATTAAAAGAAGCAGGTCCTATCTACTGCTCACTTTTGTAGATTTATGGGGCACTTGCTGCTGAGATTTGTACATATGAAGACTAAAAGTTGGAAGAATGATGCTTGTCAAGTTGACTGAAGGTAATATTTTACAGTTTTCAAATTAAAGACATGTCCAACACCAAACCTGCATCTACAAAAGGATGACACTGCTGAGGAGGTTTCATCATGCAATTTCATTTCTTTCCCAAAAATGCACCAATTATTTTGACAGAGACTCTCATCTTTAGGCATCACTACATCCTTCAGTTGGACACTACATTGAAATACATGAATTATCTTCCTTGAATCAACTTGATTCACTGCAGGACAGTACATTAACTGACAGGACAAGAGGCAATGGCTATAAACTGCAATAGGAGGTTTCATCTGAAAAAAGGAAACCCTTTTGCACTGTGAGAGTGACTGATCACTGACACAAGTTGCCCAGAGAGGTTTTAGAGTCTCTATCCTTGAAGATATTCAAAAGCTATCTGGTCATGGTACTGGGCAACCTGCTTTAAGTGAATCTGCTTGAGAAGGGGGTTGGATCTGATGAACTCCAGAGGTCCCTTCCAACCTCAACGGTTGAACAATTCTGTGGTCTTTGGTGCATGAAAACAATTTCTTTCCCCATATGTAATTCCTCCTTAATTATTTTGGTTTGACAATTGTTTAAATGAAATTGGGAGCAAGGAAAACTGATTATGTACAGATGTGAGATGATCTTTAAGTAATCAAGTTCAAATGCAAATTAGAATAAGCTTCCAGCAAAATATGACACATCCTTTAAGTGCTTCAACCTCTGTGTTTGCCAACTGTACCTACTATTGACATTCAGCAACAAGCAAGCAGGGAAGTGGTTGGAAATCATAGGATCCTGTTGGTTAGAGATAGGGTAGGGGAATATTTAAAACATACTCCCAGACACCCTTAAGGATGCAGTATCCAGCTCACTCAGCTGGTGTGTGGAATATTTCTAGTTGGTGTCTATGCCCTTCTCTGCTGTGTTTAACATTGACCTGAGAGCAGATAATGTTGCCAAGGTTATCCCAGCTTCTCCTTTCATCATTGTTTTGTATCCTTTGCTTCTAGGACGCCTTGTCTAACCATGCCCAAACAATTGCTGTGTTTCAAGATACTCTAGGTATTTCGGCTGCTATTGACTGCACTGTACTTTGTACATTCTGCACTAGACAAAGCCAAAAGAAGAGTTAAGAAAATTACTTGTTGCTGTTGGCTACTATGTAATGGTTACACAGTAGACCCTGAGAGCTCATGAGGTCAGGTAAGAAAGTGTGGTGCTTCCAATGGCTGTGATGAACTCATGATGATCACTACCTTGTCAGCCCATTGTCAGTGGCAACATAAAATAATCAGGTGTTTTATCTCCCAGCAAGCATCACACACTTTCATTTTCTGTTTTAGTCAGGTTTTATTTGTTTGTGTTTGTCAGGATGGGGAAGGACAATTAAAAAAAAAAAAAAAAAGAAATGAGAAAGCAAGCACCATCCAGTGCTTTACTGCCATTCCTTAGTTGCTTCAGTTGTGTTACTTTATCTGTTGCTAGCATATGCAAACAGTCCCTGGGAATGTGGTTGCTGCTCAGGAAGCAACAGTTTTGTAAAAACTCAAAGTAGTAATAAAATATGGTAGATGTCTTCAAAGGTGCAGAGAAATTTGTTTCTGCTATCCAGAGAAATTTATGATTTTATAAACTCAATTGTTGCAGAGTTGTACTGATTTGAGAGAATTTTAAACCTTGCTTATCAGTGTACAAAAAAGGTAATAAAGTTTCCAGAATGGTGAGTGTGGGACAGGATATAAACAAGAACAAAACACAACAGAAACCACAGAAACCTACTGAACAAAATATCGGTCTGTTTATTTTGGCTTTAATTGGATTCTCATTTTCCTTCCAATCTATGGAAGACCTGGCTGTTGGGATAGTTTGAAAGGACTGGCATGGTTATATCACCAAAGGCTGTGACCTACTTCAATCCTCCCTCTTTCCATTCTTCAGAAACTGGTGCTCTTTCAAAAGGAAATGGAAGAGAAATTGGCCTGTCAAGATTTAATGATGCAGAAAACAATACGGAAAACATGTTTTAATTTGATAGTCTTTGTATTTTACACGGGAAATACAAAAAGGCAAAAGGGATTTAAAAGATCACCTTTAAGGCATCCAGTTCTAAGGTTTCAATAAACACTGAAAAACAAGCTCTTTGATTATTTTTCTAGCTCCCAGAGAAGCAGCAGTAAAATCATGAGTACCGTTATAAGATGTAAGAAGCAGCACCCAAGGAAATGAAAAAAATATTAGAATTGTTATTATCTATGCTTACAATAGAAGTATTGCATAGTAGATAAGAACACTGGAAGGATGTTTTTTTCTTATCTTGCATTATATCTTTCTGAACAAAACCCCTCTGTAGACAACAGAAGCTTCTTCTAATAACAAAAATGTTGGCTGAAATGAAATTCTTGACATACCAATCATTCTCAGCAGCAAAGCCATTTTTCATATAAAACATGCTTTGGAGTAGCCTTTAATGAAGGTCTCAAACCAACTCATGTAGCTTATTTTCTCAGGGATGGGAGTATTTAAACAAATTTAATAGAATATCTACCATAGAGACACCACAAATGTGTCCTGTCAAATCAGATTATGTCTTTTTAAAGGACAAAAGGGTTCACTCTTCCTTCGAACCTACTCAAACACACTTTTTTTTAGCTAAAATGGATGATGGTTTTGATTAAAATTAATTGCCCACTGAAAACTCCTCCCACAATCAAGGAGAAAGTTTCCAAAATAAACAGGCTTCAGACCAAACGCTGTGAAAGGAGAAACTTTTTTTCTGCTATAGCTACAGCTTTTCTCTCACTTTAAAGGAACATTTATAGGCTAACATAACACAGTTGAGTAACTCCTTATATAATCTGTTATCTTGTTCTCTGAATTCATTTGCTATTATAACTTAATGGGAAATTTAAAGTGATAATTTAGGAGTAAATTTTCTAAGGTCTTCATTTTAGCAATGCTAAAAGTGAATTTGGTGTATGTTCTTTGGAATGTCCTCAAGGCACTGCTTTGCAAGAGTACAGTCAGCTTATCTGTGTTGTAGTTAAATCATAATTTATAAACCAGAAGTTGACAGCAAGTGTAAAAGGCCATATTAAGGATCATGTCTTTAGGTAAAAAATCATCAATGGATGGGATCCCACTTCTTTTTCAGAAGGAGGGAGGGGAGGGAGAGAGAGAGAGAGAGAGAGAGAGAGAGAGAGAGAGAGAGAAAGAGAAAGAAAGAAAGAAAGAAAGAAAGAAAGAAAGAAAGAAAGAAAGAAAGAAAGAAAGAAAGAAAGAAAGAAAGAAAGAAAGAAAGAAAGAAAGAAAGGAAAGAAAGGAAAGAAAGGAAGAAAGAAAGAAAGAAAGGAAGAAAGGAAGAAAGAAAGAAAGAAAGAAAGAAAGAAAGAAAGAAAGAAAGAAAGAAAGAAAGAAAGAAAGAAAGAAAGAAAAGAAAAGAAAGAAAGAAAGGAAGGAAGGAAAATATTAACCCCAATGAATATAAAACCTGGTTTGATTTCTACATGGATAAATAGAATTCCAGATTACACCTCAGATAGTTCCTAGAAATTCACAAGAAAACTTGGCCTATATATTCACCAGCCACCCTGGAATGAACAAGCCGCACAGAGTGATCTTTAGGTTCAGCTTCATTTTCTGTCAGTGGGTGCTTCAGGAAACACGTGAAAACAGGAAAAGGAAAGTAGAAAATAGAAGTGGAAGGCTTTTTGACTTTCCATCTAGCTCAGTGGTTTTTCAAAGAGACAAAAATTAATTCCATTTACCTCATATTAAAAAGTAATTAAAATTTTCTATATTTCTTGAAAAAGAAAGATTTTACTTGTAAACTCTAGCTTTGTTGTACCATATGTCTCTCAGAGAAAGAATACCTCTGTGTTGTCTTTCTAGACACTTCAGCATTCCTCTGGAGGGAGAGAAATCAGCAAAGACATAAAGAAAACTGCCTTATAGCTGGAGGCTGTAAGGGGCACCAGGAGACAGCACTGACAGGCAGTGCAGTGCACGCAAGAGTAGCTGCAGCCTCCTGACTCCACAGCATTCAGGAAACTGTATTTGTCTCATAAAGCAACATTTAACGTGATCTTTCCTGGGCCTGTTTTTAAATAATAAGAACACCATTAAGACAAAGTAGTGGGCCTTTTAAAGGCAGGGAATTTATGCCAGTTGTAATGATCATGCCTGACTAATAGATTGAGGTATAAAGGAAGGGCAGTAGGAAAGAGTGGCAAAAGAAGCAGAGGATTATGCAGTATAAATCCACACAAAAGGAACCTAAAAATTCTAAGCAATTTAAAAGGGAAAATTGCTTTGTGTCACATTGCACTTACATTTTATGCTGGAAAATAAAACAGTCCTCTGAAACACAACAGTTGGCTGTAGCAGCAAGTTCTTCCTGAGCTGAGGAAAAGAGCCAGATGTCTTATAGACAGGCAAGCAGCTGCTCTCCAGGCATTTGATTGCTATTTTATATCCAATATCTAGATCAAATGTGCCACACAGCTATCATTTATTTATATTGCATGGCTCATACTTACAGGTTGGAATCTGACTTTTTAAGGTATTTTTACAAATTTGTGTTCAAGCCTTCTTCACCTGCCCTCTTTTACATTCCATCTGTCCTCCTAAACCAGAAAACAAAACAGTTATGTTTGCCTATTTAATAAAATGTGTAACTCAAGTTTTTGTTCACCTTTGTCTAACATATTACTTCTTATTGGGTTTGGCTATTTGCAACCTGTCTCAAAATGTAAAAATATCTCAGTGTAGCTTTTTTCCTTCAGCAAGTTAGTTCAGTCCCATACACCATATCCATTTATTAAATATTCTTCTAGTTTGAAAAATGCACAGAAAGACATTGGGGAAAAAAAATAAAAGTGGAAGATTCAAGCCCATTGCGCAAATTGCTATGTTGGCCCTGGGTGGCAGGTTCATTATATGGACTTTATCTCAGAGGACCAGCCTGCCAGCCTGCAGACTTTTGGAGGTCATGAAGGTTCTGGTGGATGTGCTGCCTTTGAACACCTGCTGAAACAATAAATAGATTTTCACATTTGTGAAAAATTTATAGATTTCCTCAAAGACTTTCATAAAGTTACTGAATGTTTCTGATTCTCCTTCTAAAAAAAAGCATCAAAATCAGGAAGAAAATGGTATTAAAACATCTGCTTGCTTTGGAAATTCTGGTTTATAAATGTCTTTCAGATATACTAACAGCACAATTTGACAGTACCTTAAATTTCAGGGTCACATGACACCAATTCATGATAGCACTTGTTCTCATCTGCCCACCAATCTGTCATCTCTGATTAATTTAACATCCCAACCTCTTAAGCAGCTTCCAAATGCTTCCAGATTTAAAATGATAATAATAAGAAAATTTTAGAGGAGTAGTCTGCTACAAAATGTATTTCTCCATTTTCTTATCAAATGTCTTATCAAAAAGTCATCACGTTGCCTTGAGGACTTGAAATAGAGGATTTAATGTGATTTATTAATGTGAAATCCATTTTTAAGGCCCTATTTTGTTAGAAGTTAAACCCATTTCTGACTTTTAAGGTTGGGGGTGGATAAGGTAATGCATTATACAGTGACTTGGTCACATAGCAGAAGTGCTGTCTCCCATTATAGCACTTTCATATTTCCCCTTTAGAGATGGACTTGTTTAGCTGTGCTGCAACTCAACCATCTTTTTGAGAGAAAGAAAGGAAATCCAAAATTTTTCCAATGTAAGTCATAAATACCTTCAAAACATTCCTGAAAACATTTGTACATTAAAATTCACAAACAGAACATGCTCCAACCTGGTGTGGAACAGTAACACTCCAGATATCAGCAATACTCTGAAAGTTGATCTCACTTCTGTTACTATGATATAGATGGGAAATGGCAGCAGCATCATGGTTCAAAATTTCTCATATTTTTTGAGTGTATCTATATGGTGAAGGCTTTACTGGCGTTTGGAGCAGTCTGCCCCAGTGACAGCTCAGCAATCTATTACTGAATTGCACTGTGAAAATATTTTTAATTGTCCCACCCTCTCCCTGAAAATAACATTCAGCCATGGTGGCATTTTGGGGATTGGAATGCCTGGAAATGGACTTTGAACCAAAATCTGCTTCTGGAAAATGCTTACTGGGCAGGTCTGGATAATGAATATAGTTATGGAAGGTGATGGTAAACAACTACTCAAGGACAAAACTTAAACAGAGAGTAAACTCCTTATGAAAAGGTTTTAGTTCTAATAGTGAAATTATACACTTTTAAAAAAAGGCCATTTGCTTTTCAGCAAATCTGAATCCAGTTCTAAGGCCCTCTTTGTAATGTGACATTGCTACTCAGTAGGACAATTACAGGACACTACGACTCCTATGCAGGACCAAGCTACTCCATAAATATTGGAATAGCATGTTTACTAAAGAATTGACAGTTCTAAATTTAAAAAGTTCAGGACTTATTAGATCAGAAACAAAAGGAGATAGTGCACAGGTTGCTCCTGAGGATATTTGGAGTCTGAGGCATCACAGGATCTCACCAACGCCCAGCACCAAACTGCAAGGGAGATGGGGTCAAACCAGGGCAGGCAGGGAGCCCAGGGAAACTGATTTCTCTTCTTCCAAGATACCACCACAATGCAGATGGTAATTGGTTTTTTAGACATGCATGTTTTACCAACTCATGTTCATTTCATAATTTTCTATGAGCTCCTCACTCCTTTTCTGAAAAATCACACAACAACCAGATGAAGACTCTTGTCCAGTGTTTGGATAGGTGGCTATTGTTGTCCAAGTACAGATCCACAGACTTTCCAATTGAATTACCTCCTTGTTTGCCTCACATCCCTTCTCTAAATTGTCATGAGTGTTTTGAGTTTTAATCTGCTACCTGCATTTCCTCCTAACTAGGTATCATTTGCAAATATATAAGGCACCCGCAATTTTCCATCAGCCAAGTCATTAAAGAAAATATCAACTAATTCTGGAACAAGCACAAATTATTCCTGAAAAAACCCCACTCAATATATTGCCGTAGTTTGATTTGTTTCCTTTGCAGCCTTTTCATCCAGACCATATGTTCCCAGCTTATTTACAAGAATGTTCTAGGAGACAGTGTCCAGAGACTCACTAAAATCAAGATGTTTTTGCGATGCCATGGGAAGCACTATCCTATGACAAATTTGGTTTATTTTGGCTTGACATGGATTTTATTGACCAGTCCTTTCTCTTTATATACTAGTTTGTAAATGTTCATAACCAGTATGTTGTTTTGTCCGCTATTTCTACAGGAATTGAAATTAACTCTACGTGTTATAATTTTAATCTCACTCTTCTATTTCTTTTTAAAGATAGTTACCTTTTCTCTTCTGGATTTTCAGAATATCATTTTGGACTAGCTGATCACAAAATAGTTCATTTGCTTGCATAATTTCAAGTGTTTTCTTTCCCCTTTTAAGTTCTTGCCCTTTTTGTCATGACACAATCTGCTTACAACTGGCCTTTTGAGTGAAAAAAAAGAAGGAACTGAATCTATCAGATTTCCAGGCATTGTTTGCAGAAGCCCTTCACTCTGCAGAGAAGTGGGCCAAGTCTTTCTTTAGCTTCTTCTGCCTGTTGGTGCACCAACATACTGAGAAGCATGCATCACCTATGCACCACATGGTTTCACTCTCTGCTTTTGATTTTCTCTCTTTAGTCTCACATGTTCATCCATTCATCTTTCTTTAAATTCTTTTCCTTGGTGAGTGATCTACGGCTTCTTCCCTTCCTCCGCACTGTCATAACTTGCAATTTTGCATAGTTTTCTTTTGCATAGTTTTGCATAAACTTGCATTTAACACAGTTCTTTTAAAGATCTGCCTACTGCACTTAACTCTCTCTCAGAATTGTCTCCCACAGGATCTCACTTACTAGTTCTCTGAATTCCTAAAATCTGCTCTGCTGAAGCACATTGCATCTCTTCCTGTTTATCATGAATTCTGCTGCTTCATCGTTGCTAAAGAAGTGCCCGAGTTGCTTTTAACTGTTACTTTTTCCTCTAGGTTCTACCAAATTAGGAGTATCATATTTGGAAAATGTCATCTCTCTTTGCATTTTCCAACTTCTACATAGAAAATTTCCACTAAAACTTTTAAAAAATTAGCCAATTGCCTGAGGGCAGCTGTATTCCTTCCAATGTGCAGATTTTTGAAATCAAAATATGCTGATGGCACTGAGTGCTGGAGTTTGGATAATTCTGTTTACAAAAGGCTCATCATGTGATTTTCTTGATAGCGGTTCGACTATTGACTCCCATCAGGATATCAACCTTTTTTGTCCTTTAAATTGTACTCAGAAATTATGAAACAACTTTTGAGCCTCTTTATTATTAACCTCAGAGCAAGAGATGCCTGCGTGTACTTTAACATATAAGGTAATATCTGTGTCCTTTTCTCTGTCTGCATGCTCTGAACAAATTCTACTGTTTATATTAATGTTCCTGCTAGATGAATCATCCCATCAAGTCTTTATTAGGTCTATTAAGTCATAACTTTGAAATGTATTTATACTGCTACTTCCTCTTGCTTTTTCTCCGTGCAACTGCTGTTCAGACATTCCAGGGACAGAAAAATGAACCTGATTACAGAAAACAGACTGAGACTCCTAGAGAACAGCAGACATCTGGTTCTAAGAGACAGGCAGAAGAAAAAGAATGTCTGGTGGCACTCTCTCGTATTGAGCACTTGTGGAAGAAAGCACCACTCAGGCTCCTGGACAGTCTCCACCCATTGACTCCAAGAGGCTGGTGGAAGCCAATGTGCAGCATCCAAAGCAGAACCTGCTGCAATCAGCTCCACAGACAGATTCAATCCTTATGCTTACTTTTGATGCCTGTTCTTCAGATTTTTAGTGGTGACCCAAACCCCTATATTAAATTCTTCTCCATCTGAGAATGATACAAAACTTTCTGTCAAGAATGGTGAGAAACATCTTCTGAAGATCAGCATTAAAGAACTGGCCCCAAATTCCTGAAAGTGTTGGATCATCCAGTATTCTGAAAATATCTCTGATGTTAATTTATAATGAAAACGAGAATATCAGAAAAATCTCAATGATTCAAGAAGTCTTAATATTGTACAAGAAAGTTTAAAGAGATGACAACTATTTACAAGTGGCATAGGAATAATAATGGAAAAGAAGAAGGATTAAGAAAATGATAGAAAAATTAACTACAGCACTGACTGTTAGATGTCTCACATATGTTCATGTATGAAAAAGACACATTAATAACCAGGCAATTCTTGTAAATCAAAATCGGGTTATACTGGATGAATCCTAGGTTCACAACATTTTCACTGTCAGAAGAAGATGACTAAACATTTTTTTTTATTCACTGACATAATCTGGTGTGATTTGGGAGTCATTCCAGTGACATCAAGAGAGTGAGGAGATTCAACAGGCTAAAACCACACAAAGACTGAAATCAAATATAGACTGAGCAAATCAGACTTGCAGATTAACCCTTGGAGCATTCCTGTATCACGTGATGATCCTTAGCACTGAGGGAAACCGAGATTATTGGCCTGACAAACAAGTGACTCAGGGTGACTGAGGGATTTCATGTCCCTTCAACAACAGTTTTCTGAGAGTAAACCATCTGTAAAACCCAGTCTACAACAGCTGAGAAAGGAATCACCTTCCATTCTGGAATACTGGAATGTCACCAGTCCTTGTACCAAATGAAGTTTATGTTATATATGTTTCCAAATAATGAGTTTGTTTACATGTTAGGAATAACACTATTTTGAATAATGTACATGGGAAACTGTTACTAATAACTTGCTCTTAAAAGTAAATCTGAGAATTGCTTTCATTCATATAGAAATAAAGATGTGTATGAAGCAAAGCTTGCACTCTGCCTTCCAGTGACAGTTTTTCAAATTTTTTAATGCTTTGGAAAATGAATGAATGTTCTGCATTCTTTGATCTTAAAATAATAAATTTTTTAAAAATCTGTAATTCTGTAATGTGGATAACAATTTAACAGTTATACCTGGCAAAATGTATAGATAGCAAAAGATAGCATTTTATAATTAGTAATTTTTCATAGCTGGAAACTGCTGCTTACAAATCTGACTGTATCTTTCCAAACTATCTATTGGAAACGACCCAAACTTAGCATACTGGATTGAATTATTTATTTTGAAGATAAATTTGAAATAAAATATTGCTAAAACAGTCTCATTTTATTCACTAGATACTACCAATTATATCAAAAGTACAGTAAACAGAAAGAAATAAAGTATATTAGAAATAAACTGTTTCTTTCCACACTCAAGACATCTGAAGTACATGCTAGTTATAAAAGGTTTCTGATGAAGTCAAATTTCAGAATGTGCTGTAGCTGCTCGGTCCAATTTATAACTTAAAATGCATCACCTGCCTTCAACTCTCTTATGTGTGTGCTGGACAGCTGGTGAGCAGGGCAAACATACCAAAAAAATGTCTGCTGAAATATCTCCCAGGAATTTGCCCTCTGCTTGTGGAAGTGGCCTCAGTATCACTCTTTGGATGACTCTGATGCAGTGTTGCCAGAAGGTTCTGTAGAAAACTGTGCCAGCTTTCATCTTAGGCAAAACAGAACACAGAAGACCTGACCACAGCCTTTATGCTTTATGTGAGATATACATATATATATATATATAGGGTAAGTATTTTTTAATTTAGATGTCTTCAGTAACCTGTTCACACTTACACAGTTCACACAGGCAAAAGGATACAAATCAACACTAAAAACATGACCACTTCCTGAAACCACACTTTTTTATATGCAAATAAAATCAACATTTTGCTGGCAGCTCTATGACAAAAATAAAAAGTATGTAGGGTTTTGCACAACCCAACAGATGCTCTGCCAATTTGAGTAGTGTTGTCCTTCTCAATAGCTGAAGTGCAGCAATACAAAGAAGCTTGTTCGATAAACAACTCACAGCACATGCTCATGAGGAGGTGAATATACTGGGATATTTATTTCTACACATCAATCACATTTGGAATTGATCCAGATGATGGAACAGGCTCTTTTTTGGAAGCTATATGAAATTCATTGATGATCATGATTTTTAGTAGATGAATATTAGAACCACTAAGGTATTCAGCACTAGAAGACATCTGAACTTTTCTTATAAGGCAGTAATTCAGTGAAAGCAATAGAATTTATCTCTGGGGCACTGCAAAGAAGTCAGAATGACCATCTTTCAGACACAACTTTTCTTTGGGTAGCCAAACACAGCAGTCTGGATTTCATTCTGGCATAAGGCACAAGCACCCACTTCACCATCATGGCAAGTTCAGCATTTGGTCTGTTACAGATGATCGTGTCACATTCAGATTAATTTTGACCAGCAAAGTTTTAAACATATAAAATTGTAGGTAAACATACAAAATCTTTAAGTGTTCTGAACTCTCTCTTTTTTTTTTAATAAAAGGCACTAGAGATTTATTCTTTATTTTGTTACCACAGAGTGCTTTTGCCTTTCCCAAAATGTCTGCTTTTGAACTCTGCCCTTGTAACAACTTTGTAATGCAGTTCAGTAGGATCTGTAGAACTGTGAATACAAACTAATGGTGGCTAGTGTAAAAAAATAATTTGTTGAATATTTCTTAGATTTGCTCTTAAGTATTCCATGCAGAATATGCATAATCTATTCCAAAGTCCAAATTCTTTAGGAACATCATATGAGCAAACCATCACCTCTAACTCACTTCCACTAAACTACATAAATATTTGTTGGAGAGTAGATTTCAAGATTCCAGTTACAGAAAGGTCTTTCCACAGATCATGTAATAATTTACATTAATATACAGTAATATTATAATAAGGATGTAAAATGGAAATTGAAAAGACAACCTTTGAAGGAAAAGACACATTTCAAATTGGCCACAGCCTTGGACAAACCTCCTTTTACCCTTAAGCTGTCATGATCATTTGATGTCAGTAAAATACAGTAGGACTTGAAAAATGATCCAGTACATCACTACCCTGTTGATAGATTGCTTGTGGGTTGGTGAGTCACATATATTTGTTTATCACCTTGCTTTTAGAAGGTATTTGCCAATTATATACCATATATCTCAGCAGATATACAGTAGGAGCCAAGAAAGAAACTGCAGCAGTCATCTCTCACTTTAAATGTCATTAACACTTCACAAAATCAATCTTTCCCATTAAAAATGAAAATATGTCCTTGGGCACTTGGAGCTTACTTACTTTTCTAAGGTTTCTCGAACACCATCTAAACCCTGTTTTGAACCATTTGAACCCTGGTTTTTTGGGTTTTTTTTTTGTTTTTTTTCAAATCTTAAATATATGCCTAACCCTATGAACCTCAGTGAGGAAATGGCTTATCCAACCCAAACCTAAATATATCTACTGCCTCAGATGCCCTCTTTGCTGTCTGTAATTCTGCAGTTTCTAGGCATCTGCTCCACTCTAGTCTTTGGTTAAATCTGTACTGATAAACCATCAGGGCCAGGGGATCTGTCAGTGTGTTGGCATGTAGTTACTCTCACCATTAATTTGCTATCATGCCCTATGGCTTTGATCTAGGCCAAGTGGCATTTCTCCTATGTGGTGTCCTAGGTTTACAATGATCAGGTGACCACATCCTGAAGGTGGTATGGATATTGCCTCTTTTTTTTGGGATGTGAGAGAACTCATGCCTGTGGGTACGCTGTGCCAGGTGGCTCCTAGACAGAGACCAGCCCTTGGCCTGCTTTATTTACCACTGGAGTTGTTGCCACATTTTCAGGTAGTTCTTACACTTCTACAAAGGTGTCAAAGTTCATCCTTACCAGGATTTAGTGGAAGGGTATGCAAACTGTCTTCCGTTCTTGGTACAGCACACCCCTCACTCCATTAATCTTCATTAAGAGCTCTTAGCTCTGAAATGTCAGCTGCAGTACAGCTCCAAACCAGCTTCCCTCTGAGAAAACTTGTTATGAAGGACTTGAAAATTAATAACATAAAACTTTGAAAGTGTTAAGTTCTTTATTTTAACTCCTAACTTGTGTTTCCTTAGGCTTTCCCTATTATTCCTAGGCTAAAAATTACTTCCAAAAATGTAACCCCACAAAGCCTAACACTATTTCTAAATGGAGTACCCTTTAGGACCTGGATACCTAGCTTAATGTGTTTCCTGTCTGAAGTGCTGATTACCTTAAGATGTATATATTTAAAGCATTCTCCACAATTCAAAGACAAAATGTGTGGTATGGATTAAAATAAACAACTAGGCACTTAAATAGTGTGCTGGTTCATGCTGCTTCTTTGTTCTTGAAAAAGTACCAGATTTTCAAAAACTATTTGATAACATATTCTAGTCCTGAGGAGCCCTTGCACAGTTACAAGAGACCTATTTCACTACTATCTTTGTTATAAAATGTCATTTTAAAGTAAGCAGGGGAAAAAAAAGCCTAATGTACTACTGGAGTACTCATAAAAACCTCCAGCCTTAGTTTAAGCAGGGAAAACTAACAAACTCCAACCTACTCAGGGTGATAAAATGTGCCAAAACTATGGAGCCCAGAAGAGGATGTAATTTACATAAAACAGAGGCGTAGAAATATTTTTCCAAGTTATAACCTGGACTGTCAAACTCCTGTAATGTACAGACCAGAGAGTCATGATTTGAGAAAGTGATTTTAAGACACTGTAGTTACACTTCATTTCTAATAGAATTCTATTTCTTTGTTCATTCCCTGCATGACATTTACCACACATGAAGTCATTGTGGGATGTATAGTTATAATTATGTATCTGGTGAATTACATGCAGTTAGTCTCACAGAACTGTTTACCCAAAAGAAGTGACTGTTTTATAAAGGATGATTCTAAGTACTATTCACAGAATTGTTATTTTTAAGGGACAGTGAATCCGATAACTATTCCCTGGCTCCTTGAATAAATATTTTAACGAAATGTATCTTGCTCATGCCAAGCCTGGTACTGAAAACTTCTGTCATCTTGAGTTTCTGCATGAAATGCCAGTCTGTACTCTGTAAATAATTCTCAGGCAGATGAAGAAATAGATAAAATTGAATGCCAGAGACATTCATTATATGATTAACAGTACATGTACTTCTCTTGTGAAATGCATTGAGGCCAATTATCCATACACGAGATACTACCCAATTTCTACTCACAGTAGCAGTATCTGGAATCCTCAAGGCATCTTTCAGTTGCTACTTTTTCATTCTATTTTCTAGATGGATAATAATTTACCTGTGTCATACATATTTTGTATACTGATGTATCCTATTTTCTGGCAATAACTTAATCTTTCATTAGCATTTTCTTTACTCACCCTTTACAGCACCCTTTTGCTTCATTTGCTGTCCACTTAACTAGCCTCTATCACACCCTTTTCCCCGTAAAAAAGGAATTTTTTTTGCAGACTGTCTACTGTTCTACTTCTCTCTCAACCCCCAGATAATTTTCATACCAAACGGTTCAGTTACACCTCAAGCTGTAGCTTAACAACTAATTCTTTCTTGTTTAAGTGGCTATTATTCCTTCTTTCACTTGTTCCTACACCAGTTTTGTGCAGCCACACAGTGAAACAGTTCAGCAAATGCATTTACATTTTCCCATGTTCTTTCTAACCCCACTCAGATCCCAGCTTGACTCACTGTGCAGCTGCCCAACATCCAGGCCAGTATAAACTGACAGCATTGTGACCAAGAGCTAATGACCAAGGAGCAAGTTTTTCTACCAAAAGAAGCACTCTTCACTACTCTTTATTCTATTACTACTACACTCTTTGCTATTCTACTCACTTTTCAAATATTGCCATATTACAGAATCACAGAATATTGGACAGGACAATATCCTGAGTTGAACAGGACCCACACAGATGATTGAGTCCAGCTCCTGGCCCTGTACAGGACCATCTGCAAGAGTCACATCATGTGGCTGAGAGCATTGTCCAAACACTTCTTGAACCCTCTCAGGCTGGCACTAGGACCACTTCACTGGGGAGCCTGTTCTAATGTCCAACCACCCTCTGGGTGGAAAGCCTTTACTTGATATCCAGCCTAAACCTCCCCTGACACAGCTTCAGGCCATTCCCTTGGGTCCTGTCACTGGTCACCACAGAGCAGAGATCAGTGCCTGCCCCTCCTCTTCCCCTCATGACGAGGTTGTAACTGCAGTGAGGTCTCCCTTCAGTGTCCTCTTTTCCAGTCTGAACAGACCAAGTGACCTCAGCCATTCCTCATCCATGGAATACTTCGGTATTGTTAGGGAGTTTGCCTAAGAAAAATATTACACAATAGGTTTAAATTCATTCTATAGGAGAAGAGAAATTCACAGGGAATTATTTTTTTCCCAAACTATTTAGAAATCAATGACTGGAAAAACATCCTATACTATCAAGACACGATGGCGGCTCACTCCTTGATATGATGCCTGAGTTGCTACCTAGTATGAGACTGGGTTGTAGTCATGCAAAATAGACATGATCTGGAATGGGGACAGGAATATCTTCAATCTTTAACAGCAATCTGATTTACCAAATTAATATGATCTTGTTCCGCAATGAGACTGTCACTTGTGGGCATGCACACTGGCAGCTACAGCTCAAGCTGGCCCCCTCTGGATCCCATGATTGTGTCACTCAGGCTGATAATCTTGTTTTGCTGGAGAAGTAAAGAGTTGTCACTCATCAGCACAGGGACAACACAGAGGGAGGCTGAAGGAGAGATGCACACACACATGCACACAGCTTCTTTTAGGCAGACTTAAGCAGCCATTGATCTCAACAGATCCCTCTGAGGTCTGCAGTGGCAAGACTGTGCATACATTTTTTAATTGTGTGCTGAAATCATGGGAATGAGGGAAGAGAAGCCTGGGGTGTATGTTGGAGATGCTGTGATATGATACTGGCCCACCCTGGAGGCCTTATCAGACACCTCTGAGAGCAAATCTGGTGATAGGTATTTAAGGCACTAGTTTGTTGCATCTGCTTGTCAGGAAACTTGTAGTATTTAAAGGTATAAAAAGCCCAAAGCCAAGACAGTATGCATTAAGGGCTTGGGTCTGGAGCCAAATTTTCTTCTTCCTAGCCCCTGTAAATAAATCTGATAATCTAAGTAGCTGCCTACTGTTGCCAGTGCCTAAAGACAGATTTGCAGGCAACTACATTGCATAATCCCTTTCATAAACTGATCAAACTCCACTCTAAAATGCTTTATTTTTTTTCCCAGCTTCTCAAAGTGAAAGGGTTTTTTTGTATTACAATACTCTGTTAATTAGGAATGTCAGTTGAACTTCCCACTTAAATCTATTCATGGCTTATTTAAACATATATATGCACTTGCGGCAAAACTGTCCTTAAGTAGCTCTTTTCCTTCCCTGGTGTTTATCTGTCCTCCTCAGTATGTTGACTGATGATAAGCATGTATGTTCAGTTTTTCTTCTCTTTGGTTGAATAATTCAAGCTCTTTTACTATTTTTTCCTAGACTCCCTATTTACACAAGTATCATAATAGCCTGCCTCTATACCTACCTTGGTTTGAATTCACCTTTCCTACACACTAGCAGCTAGAGCTGCATAGATATTGAGGAGCCAGGCAGTCAGGATTCTGACAAGTTAGGCATTCTCTGCCAGTCTGGCTATAACCCAGCAACTTAAACACAGTCAGTCTCTGGGGGAGGGCAGTCACCAACAGTCTGAAATGTCTCCCTGACTTCCCCCCTATCTCTTTCTAAAGTAAATACTCTTCTGAATATTTTGAAAGAATTCTAGAAGTCTGGCATCCATTTTTTTTCACAAGAACTTCACAAGAGTTGGACCTGTCTTCATTACACATTTTGATCCTGCCTCTGACACTATAAATTATGCTTCTTTATTAGAGTGTTTGTTCCAGATCAGTTTTTGAAGACTCAAGCAATGCAATATAGGCAGACCTATGATTCCCTTACTCTAGGTTGGATTTTAATGAATTTTAAATTTAGCAACAGTTTGGACAAGAAAAAAAAGTTGAAAGGAAATTAAAGCCTGTAGAATTCTTATCACTTTTTCTTGTCTGTTATTCCCTTACTCTTATCTGAACTCAACCCCTTTATGCAACAACAGAAGTCTGGGATGTGATTTTGCTGTAGGTGTTTTGACTGCTTGACAGAGCTCTAAGCAGAGGACAAACATCCTCAAGTCCAGTATTTGCACAGCTATGCTAAGATTCGGCAGTTTGAGCTTTCTGCTCCAGTCTTGCTGAAACTACAGAGGGAGAAAGTATGGCTTTTTGCAAGAAAAGGAGCAAATACTTACACAGAGTAACAAGGTGATCACAGTTATAACTACCTAATGTCCAGTACAAGGATCAATTTATTGGTAGGAAGGTACAGGCTGAACTACCATTTCAAGAGCAGAGTTTCAAGCCAGGAATATCAAAATATAATATGTCATCAAATCAAAATAGTAAAAAAGTGATACATTCATTTTGAAGGCATGGCTAAGACAACTGCAAATTTGATCCTTTATGTTTCAAAATAAAGCTGTCATTGTAAATATAAGCCATGAGATTTCTTAATTTCTTTCATCTGAGTTCTAAAGGTGCTAATCAACATGATAAAGTAATTAAGTTTAATTAGGTATGCTAGATAAGTTATTTTTCTTATGCTTATTTTTCCTTCCCTTTTTATTTAAATCACTCTTGTCTGATACTTAATTTCTTCTTTCTTTTTACCAAAGTATGTCTCATGATATTTCAAAATGTTAAAAAGGAAATGAAAATGACTTAAAAAAAACCCAAAAACCCAGAAGCAAAACTTGTCCATCAGACACTCAACAACTAAATCTGCCCAGAAACAACAATTTGAAGGGAAAATCTATAAAGTAAGATGTGTGGACACGGTTCCAGGTTTTGGTAGAAAGTCAATCTATAAACTCAGTGGAGCAATTTTAGAAGAAAATCAAATTCAGCTGGAATAAGTACTGTCAGTACCCTTTAAATTACAAATAGCTCCAGTCACTAATTTTGAGCTTAGATCTGTTTGACATCTTTTGATTTTGAAACTTTTATTCTGATGTAACTAATTTTCCATGAATTATATCTCTGCATTCTTATGTACACTCAATTATGAAACACATCTTGATAAATTATGAAAAAACAATTTTAATTGCAACAACAGTCAACATCCATGTTCTACCTGCACCACTGGAATGCAGCTAAAAAACAACCTGAGAATGTTTCAGTTTACAGCTTGAATATGAAATTAATCTGAAGATCACAAGAGTTACAAGTCATTCCCAAACCTGCAGTGCCTTTAAGATGCAGCAGGAAAAGTCTGTGGTCCCTTTTAATGTAGAAGAACATTGAAAGATCTACATTTAAGATCTACTCTCATTAGCTGAGATAACATCTATGCTAACAATAAAAACAAGACTGGAGAGTGAAACTGGACTTCAAATTACTGATTTCCAGAAGGCTTGTTCTCCTGCATTATCACAGTTTTGGTCCAAGCCAACTGGCAATCTCTGGGCAGTGCTAGGCAAAGTCTGGGGGACACAAAGGTTCAGGAACTATTCACGAAAATTAGGAACTATTTCCAGTAGGCATCAGGAGCTGCAGAGGGTTTCACTGGACACTGTGGGTAAGGTTACTTGGCTCAATCTGCCTGCACAGTTAAGTGTTCCCCAGAGAATCTTCCTCAAGGTTGTATCAAGATGGCTTTTGAATATCTCCAGAGAAGGAGACTTCACAACTTCTCTGGGCAACCTGTTCCAGTGCTCAGTCACCTTCACAGTAAAGAAGTTCTTCCTCATGTTCAGGTGGAAGTTCCTGTACATCAGATTGTGCCCGTTGCCTCTTGTCTTATTGTCTACCCTGTAAACAGTCCTGCAGCACAACTGCAGGAAGTTTATCATCACTAAATATCTATGCAGTCTTCAGCCATGATCTGGATGTACTACATTAACCAAATCTCCTCCTAAGGGCTGCAGCAAAATCCCAGCATCATCTCAGTGATAAATAAAATAAAATAAAATAAAATAAAATAAAATAAAATAAAATAAAATAAAATAAAATAAAATAAAACAAAATAAAATAAAATAAAATAAAATAAAATAAAAATAAAATAGCTCCCATCTGAAATCAGAAAGTCATATTATACATTGTAGTTCTGGAAGGGCCCAAGAAGAAGTCCAGAGAAAAAGGTGACACATCTAGCCTATGTAATTTGCCATCAGGACCAACGTTGATGATGTGAAGCAGAAGTCAAAAGGAGTTATATATGGTATAGTATATAAATAATTTTCTGAAATCTACGAAGAATATCAGGGAATCCATGAGGGTAGAGACACAATGTGTACACATATTTCTACGTGAAAAAAGCTTTTTCTTTCTGGAAGAAAGCAGCTTCTAATCCCAGAGAAGTGAATCAGAGATCATCTGTTCTTTAGATGAAATACTCAAGAAAGGACATGGAGCATCCCTGTTAGAATACTTTTCTCCACAGTCATTTAGTCCCTTTAGCTTCAATGAATATGATCTTATTTGTGGAAACACCAGAAGGGTGAAAAAAAGGACAGGAGAGGTGCAGAAAACAGCATCAGTGTGAGGGCATGTCCCAGTATTGTGCCCAAACAATTCGATTCTACATTAACTGAGAGTCATGGTGCCATAGGTGTACAGCAGTGGTTCCAGCCTCCTCCTGCTCCAAACCCTCCATGATTTTACCAGCCCTTCCCTGACTTGCTCCAGTATGTCCATGTCTCTCTCTTACTCGAGAGCCCAGAGCTGGACTCAGCATGTGTTTCACCAGTGCAGAGTAGAGGGGAAAGATCACCTTCCTCCACCTGATGGCAATGCTTCCCTCCTCATGCAGCCCACTGTGCTCTTGGCTTTTGCTGCAAGGACACTGCTGACTCATGATCAGCTTGCTATCAAGAAAGTCCCCTAGGTTTTTTTCTGCACAACTTTACCAGATTTTAAACAAGATGGGAAAAGGATAGTTTGGCAAGTGAATTAAGAATAGTGAATATTTGCACATATCTCTCTAGCTTAGCCTTAAAATGATAAGCCTGCTAACGAACCAAATGTTAGAGCAAGTAAGACACTGTCTTCTGGTTATTTTCAGCAAGACTCTGATGTGGCCATGTAATGCACCATTATGCAAATTTGTGACATAGTTTGGGATCTAATCAGAAAGGCACTTTTCCTTGAATGAGCAAAAACAATTGCACACCAGTTGTTCCTATTCTGTGAATAATGTTTCCAAAAATATCACTCCATGAATTATACCATTATTCCATGAATAGTTTAATGATAATAGTTAGAAACCTATGAACAACATAGAAAGGATCTTGGTGTATTTTAAGAGAAATCACATTTTTCCATTTCCAGTAGATGTTGAACTTATATAATTCTCCAGGTAAAAATGGAGATCTTGAAAAACATTCTTCCATTCCATAATTAAAAAAAAAAATCTGCCTGCCCAAGACTGAATTTTCTAGACATTGAAGAGCAACTTGTCTCTTTATTTTTCTCCAAGTTTTTTATAAAAATAAATCATAAAATTATAGAATGGTTTATATTGGAAGGGACCTTAAGGATCATCTTGTTCCAGTCCCTCTTCTGCTAGAGCAGGTTGCTCAAAGCCCCACCCAACCTGGTCTTGAACCCTTCCAGGAATGGGGTATCCACAGCCTCTCCAGGCAACCTGCTCCAATGCCTCACCACCCCCACAATAAAGAATTTCTTCCTAATGTCTAATCTAAACCTGCTCCCTCTGCCCCTTGTTGAGATCTGATATTTTTTGTAAACCACTAGAGCTTTCCTACAGTGCAAAAATTTCAAAAAAGTCACTTTGTGATACTTCAGTAAGTCAGTGGCTAACACTGAGTGACTGATGATGAAGATGTAGTTAGAGGGTTGTAATTTTCATGATTATAATATGAACATTTGGGGAAGAATATAAAGGGAAATAAATCTAGTTGTTAAGGACAAAAAAATTCAACCTAGTATAATGTCTCTTGAAATATACAAGTGCTTGTCCATATATTAATTATAAAATGAAAGGAAAACCCACATGAAGCTCAGGATGCTAACATGAACAAACTACAGAAGATTTTGATTTTAAAAAGGAGCATCAGCAGCACCCATGGTCCTGCAGACTGGAGGCTAATAAGGCTGCTGGCTAGATATGGCTAAAAACCTGGGATCGTCCCAAACCCAAGTTTACTTTGCAGAAGCGATGGGGACACAGCTATGCTTATGGCATGAGTACTGACAGCCACGTAGGCTGGCAAACCTGACCAGAGACCTATAAAAGAGGACACAGCAAGGGAGATTTTGAAAGAGATATGTTAAGTCCTACAGGTATATGAAAAAGAATATGATGAAGTGTTCATTTGTACAGCAAAATGCTCTCAAGTCATACCAAATAGTTCTGGCAAATAGAATAGCTGAGGTGAAATCCACGTTTAAGACATGGAATATTGGTTTAATTCCCAATAAAATTAATATCATTCCAGACTTCCATTTGCTATATGTCATTTGCATTTATAAGACAGCTGATTATTTTTCCCTTACTTGTTTAAAATTTTTTTGCCGTATTGCTCTACCCTGTGTTAACAGAATGCCTCTGCAGACTAAGCACTGCAGCAGTCTGAATATTGAATCCTAGTAATAGTAAATGAAATGTGACAAGCTGGTGTGGTAATTGTATCATACATGCAAAAGCACCACTCCAGAGTAGCTTGTATATATTTATACAGTCCTCAGATATCTGATAAAAATTTTTTTTGTAGGAACAGGACTGGGTTTTTTGTTTTTTTTTTTTATTTACCCCGTTTCATTGATGCTGCAAGTCTCACTGGTAACTGAGTAACATCATACAGTGCAAGAGCAGAGTGACCAAACAAGCATCAGAATAAAAATGAAAAGAAAATAGATCTGTAGTGGGGAGCATATAGAAAGATTTTTGTTTACAAAAACATTTTAAATTCTCATCTTCCCTAGTTAGGAAAGTTCTGGAATCCACTGGGGGGGGGGGGGGGGGGCAAAAAAAAAGGCAGTAAAAAATGCCCAGCTAGTTGTTCATAATTCATTATATGATGAAGGTAACAATCAGGACTAGCATTCCACTCATACAGCCCATTGTCAGAAAATAAAAAATAGTCAACGGTTGTGTTTTGTCTGGGTTTTTTTCAAACTAATTTAGCAAATCCACCAGCACTAGAATTGCAATTCTGATTAACTTCATGCTTTCATATGAAAAATGTGTACTTATCAAGAATCTAGTAATTTTGAAGCCCTTTACATCAAATAAAAGAGAATACACTCTTTTAGGTCTCATAGCTGCCAGTGACTGCCAGAAACAGGAAAGGGAGGGTTCACACAGATTTGTTTGTGTTCTCACACATCATCCAAAATGAAACTTCCACCTTTTACCTTTACATTTCTTCTCCCGGTGCTGTGACAAGAAATGTGATTCCTTTTGCTCATTTTCTTCTTCTAGTGCATTTTCCGTAACACCCATTCTGAAGATGTACTTTAAAGGGAAAGAATTTACATAATAAATAAACATGCTTCATTCCATAATGTAGATGCTATAGGTAGTATATTGGCTTTCCTTTAAAGCATGAAACACTTATGTCTCAGTAAAATGTCCTCATGTTTTCACACTGACATACCATCACATTTTTAAAAATATACTTTTTTCCACAGCTATGTCAGTTTTTCATGATGACTAAAAGTAGCTTGATTGGACGGTATGACAAATAATAAAGTTTCTTAGGTATCTAGTAATAACACAAACATGTTACTAATGCTTATGAAAGTAACATAAGCATTAGACAGTAACATAAGTAAGACAGTTGAAATTTCATTAGCAAAGTAGATTAATCATCCGCAGAACAGCTATTTATTTTACGTATAAGAAGAGAGGCAAAATATTTTTTCTGCTGAAGTCCTTAAAAACGTAGAAAAAAATTCCAAGGACTCTAAGAAGCTGGATTTTCCCCAAGGGATTCCTACAAAGTGATGTCCTGGTAAAATATGAAATTACACGGGATGAGGTTTTGGAACCCAGAAAAAGCAGAGAGTTAATCAGGTAAAGTTTTACAGTACATTTAAGTATTTGGAAGCACCCAAATTTTTCAAAGGGGTACAATTTTTACAAATTCTCTTAAGTAGCATTTCTGTTCAACTAAATCTACGCAACATAACTGTTAGGATTTGAAGCTAAGAGTGACTGAGCCTAGCTCTGCCTTCTGCTATATGCCTTGTTTCAGCTTGCATACTCAAACAGAAGACAACAAGCCCCTGCAACTGGATTTCAAGAGAGCAATTTAAAGCTCCTGGGAGAAGCTGTACCGACAGTCGCTGAGCATGCAGCATCCCTCAACTGAGCCACGGCACAGCCCAGCCAGGGAGATTGCCTGGCTGCCTCTCTGCATACATTTCTCCACTCCTAAGGAACACGAGGTTTTATTTCTACTACAGTAAAAATCTTTGCAAGGTTTACTCAGAGGCGACAGCTAGAGTATTGCCAGAAGATTAGAAAAGGAGAGAGCTTCAAAAGATAGACTAAGCAGAAAGAATTGCCTTCGTCCCTGGGATGTGCCCATCCATACTTAGTGAATCTGCTGTCAAGGCTTTACTTGGTTTCATTGCCTTAAAAAGGTCCCCAAAGAGAGCTCCTGTTAAAACACATTTTGAAGAACAAAAGCCTAATTTGAGAGTAATGCCACCTACACAGGCTTCAAATTCAGGGGCTAATGTTTTTTGGGGGTTTAGGAATTTTTTAAACCCTTTCCTTTATGTAAGAGAAGTCAGAATTCTTTTTTCAGCACCCTCCTTAAAAATTTACTGGGAAAAGGAAATAAGGATGTCAGTGATGTTATTGGTGAATTTTTCAAGGGACACATGAGTGGGTTGTTGTGTTGTTAAATGCCTGATGCAAAGAGTTTATTAATTTCTTTACTATGATGTATGTCCACAGTACATCTTCCAGTGTTTTGGAGAAAGATATAAACCTCAAGAAAAACACACATCAAAAAATCACAGGAGTGGGTAAAAAAAAAAATTTCCAAATGTTCTATCACATTGATTAAAAATATATAAAGAAAAATTGAAAATAATTGCATGCAAAATAAAAGCAAATGGATCTTCATGAGTGAGAATATTTTCATCTTCGAATAAATAAGAAAAGAAGCCTGTCATATCAGTAAAAGAAGCAAAAATTTAACATTTGCAAACCCAGAAACATGAATATTTTGAACACAAAATTAAGCTCATAAATTTTGGTCCTTGCTAGTCCGATTCCCAACTGCCAGCAAAAGTGTATTTCAGTGCATTCCAACTTTACAAAGGAAAAAGATTTACAAAACTACTTTGTGATATTCTGAACCATAAAAGGGACTGATTATTGCCACATGCAGTAAAAACCACATTGAAACTTGAATCTAAACCATATCATCTTTCAACTTTATTTTAACCCCATTTCAAGCTTTTTTGCACTAAACTACCTTTTTTGTACTTACTAGCCTCGATAAATATCTCCCTGAAAATTCCCAGTGCTGCTCATAAGAGTGCTGGGAAGGAAATACCTTCGGGTAAGCAGCCCATGGGGTGATGTGTTTCAAGATTTGTGGCCAGAACAGTGTTGATAGCACATCAGTGGTTTAGCTGTTGTAGGCTGAGGATGCACAAGTATTTGGGAGGAGATTCAGGCAATACACATGACCTGAACTGACCAAAGAGATGTTCCATCCACCGTAGCACTGCGTTAAGGATTACAGCCCAGAGAAGCAGCCCTTGCTCTGAGACTGGCTGAGCACCAGTATGCTGGTGAGAGCTGGTGAGAGGTTGCTTTTGCATCACTTGATTTTGTTTTTGTTATTTTTCTTCACTTATCAAACTGTTTTTATCTCAACCTATGAGTTTTCCACCCTTTTGCCCTGTGATTCTCTCCCCTTTTCTGCTGTGAGCGCATGAGCAAACAACAGGGTGGAGGCTTAGCTGCTAGCTGGGGTCAGCCCACCACAATATTTTTGTCCCTAATGATGATGTTAGGTCTTTATCAGAGCTGGGGCTCAGGAAACAGTTTCTCAGGAAAGCATAGAAAGTTGGATTTCACTGATCTAAAACAAAACCATGATGCTCCTGGCACAGGAAAAGCTGGGGGAACCAGAGAGAATGTGAGAGCCCTGAGAAATCCACCTTGCTGGTCCTATTATTTCCAGACACTTGCAGAGATGCAGATGCAGCAGTTGCTGGTACTGTTGAAAGAGTGTGCTCCCATCCTGTGTCCCCATCCTCCTCCAAAGACAGCCTATTTTGCACACACCTTGCATTTGCAGGGGCAGTGGCAGCAGCTGGCTGGGCTTCCCAGGGGTCGGAAATGGGAGAAGTGGGAAGCAGTGCCTGTGCTGTGCTGATGCCCCAACAGTCTGGTTTCCTGGGGAGCAGTGTGGGCTCACAGGCTTGTAGCCAGCCTTGAATTTCAGGATGCTTTTAGTAGATGGAGTAATCTTCCACTGCCTTCAAAGTGCCATTGTCTTGAGAACAAGGACAATGCATCAGCCATTTTCTGTAAAGGCTGTGACAGAGATGACACCACGGCTTCTTGCCATTCAGGGATTCCCATCTTCAGAGAAAATATTCTGTCAGGAAAAAGTGAGTGAAAAAACATCTAATCTTCATAACCATGAGTGCTTCTGGACATGTAACTCATTAGCAACTAACAGTCTGGCAATTTTATGAGTTCCTAAGGTTTGGAAATGGGTTTGTGTTTTGCATTGGAACAATACGCTATCTTTTTTGTTTCAAAAATGGCACCCTACTGAAGACATTTTTTTCAGATCAATACCAGGCTTTCATCTCTATTCCAATCTGCCATCAGAAGTGACCAGGCTGCCTTGGATCTCAGAAACATTTCTATTACAAAAACTTCCTCAAAATCGATACCTCATTGCAAAAATATCTTTCCAGACAGTCCTATTTTCTCTTGGATAATCCTAAAGTGACAGAAAAAGCTTTCTTTTATATGAACTGATAGATGAATATTTTGGCACTGATAGCATGTTTTAGTAATTTTTTTCAGATACTTACCTGATGAAATGCTGTTTGAAGTTCTTACTTCCAACTAAATTATTTCTGGAAGTAGACTGTCACCAAACTGGCGAGGCAAAAAAAAAAAAAAAAAAAAGAAAGAGCAGGACAAAAATTCCCCAAAATGAAAAACAGGATGAGAAAATTTTGCAGTGGTCTGAAAAGCCAGGGTGAAGAATAAGACCAAAAACATCCAAGTGGCTGCATTTAAAGCAAACACCAGATCACAGTTCAGATTGACATCCAACTGACTCCAAGAGAGAGGAGTTAAAGTACAGATAAAGTAACTCAGATAACAACTTTCAAGTGCAATTTTAGCTGGAACAAGCATGTGATTGAAAAAGCCAGTGATTGATAAATTAATTCTTGAGACAGCCAAAAACACTCAGACTTAAGGAATTCAACGTCAGACTTACTAATGAAGCTACTGAAGAAAGCAGAATAATGACGTTCAGCAATGTGGTCATATCCTGGTATTTGTAGTGGCAGACTTTGACCAGGCATATCTATATACAGTAACAGAGAGGAACATTTCTTGTAATTTTTTATATCACCACCTACAGATGATGTTCTGTATCTTTATAACAAGATTCTCAAGCCCTTGCTGTTCTCTTTTTCATCCTCCCACTTCTTTTATTCAAGTAATAAGAGAGAGATGGGCTAAAAGATACTTGAAAAAGATCCCAAATATTTCAAGAATGCAAAAATTTGAAAGTACCTCCTGTGCATTTTGTAAATGTGATTGGCAGGTTATTCACCAATCAAACCTGGATTTCTAATGCCAAACTGCTGATGTAGAAGCTGCTGACAGAAGTAAAAATAAATTCGGAATACACATTCATTCCCCACCTCAACTCAGACCTCAGGATCTGATTAATACAGACACCTTCAGAGTGAGAAGTGCTTGTAGGATCATAGAAACAAAGAGTGGTTTGGGTTGGAAAGGATCTTAAAGATCACCTTGCTCCAACCTCCCTTCCATGGGCAGGGACACCTTCCTCTACACCAGGTTTCTCAAAGCCCCATCCAAACCTGTCTTGTTCATTTTCAGACAGATGTTCTCAGTGGATGTGTCTGCTTAGCCACGCAGCCCTGTAGGTCCCACCATCCTGGTCCCCCTGATTTTGCCCTCAGTCATCACCTAACTGCAAACCAACACGAGAGACAGGTTCTTGCCTGGGCTGCCTAAGGCAGCAATGCAGAGCTGGGGAGGTGAGCTGGGGAGGTGAGCTGGGGTGCTGTGGGCAGCTGAGGCACTGGCATGTGGGGAGCACAGAGGAGCGTATTTACTCTGTGGCACAGCCACTCCTCACTGCACACACATTTCTATACGTGTCACTGATGACTCACCTCCTCCTTTCTGTTCCTCAACCATGCCAGCAGAGTGGAATACAGCAAACTGGTGGAGAGGATTGAAGAAACACAAGACAATTTATGCTGGAAGGCAGAGTTTCAGCTACTCATCCTTTCCAGGCCCTCAGCTGTCACCAGTCAGAGCAGATGGTCAAATGAATGGTTGCTGCCCTCCCCAGATTTGATGCATTGCTTGTAGTTGTTTGTTTCTTTGCTTTTGTTATTTGTTTATGTATTTGTTTGTTTGTTTAATTTTGTTCCTTTTTTTTTTTTTTTTTTTTTTTAACCTGCCCCTCTCTTTCCTCTGTTAGCTTTGGCATGGTAGATTGTATTGGGGTTAGATGGCTCAGGCCACATTGCTCTCGGAATATTTTCTTCCTTCTCCAGTTGAGGAAGGGGAGTGACACAGTGAATATGTGGGTACCTGGTGGCCACCCAGGAACTATGCAAGACATAGATGTAGTTTTTTATTGCTGAAGATCATCTGTTTGAAATTGTTTCATGTTATGTAAAGTCTAACTCAGGAAGTCTACTCTTCTTGTATCATCATGGAGGTGGAATTGGTTAATAAAAAAAAAAAAAGGAAAAATAGGTGAGAAACTTCACCTGTGTCCTAAAGAATTGCATGCCTTCAGAAACATGCCTCCCCAGCAACTTCAGTGGCTTACTTCCACCTCCTCAGGATCCCCAGCTTCCTGAGTTCACTACATTCAGTACAAGGAAAGCATATGTGCCTGAGCCAGTGGTGCAAATGCCACTCCTGAAGCCGCTCTATACCTGGGACTGGCACCAGGCCACCAACAGCTGTAGCACTGAGCATCGCAGCATATAAATTTCCCATTGGAACTTGCCCCTTATCTCTTGGGATGATAATTCACCTCCTCTGAAAAATTATTTCCTTCCTGTGGATCCTCGGGGACCTCTGGCTCTAGACTGGTATACTTCCACAAAATGTTTTAGACTCGAAGATACTACGTTTTATGAGGTAAAACAGTTTTTCTGAAAAAATTACAGTCCATGCAGAACAATACTGTATTCTTTCCTCCCACTTGCCTCATTCCCTAGAAAAAAAACAGAAACCAGTTGGGAAGAGTTGGATGTCTTTTTGTGAAAAAACCACTTGGGATCTTCCTACGAGCAGGAAGAGAAAGCGTGAGATTAAAGAAACTGTGCTGCCTTTCTCACCTCCTCTGTAATACGCAAGACTGGATTCATGTTGCCACCTACCAGTTCAATTTGGCACTGATGTAGTTTACAGATTTCCATTTTGTTAATTCTCTTTCTCTTACAAGCCCTGTGCTCTTGTATGCTTAAAGGAGTCGAGCCTGGGCAAGTCTCAGAGTAAGAGTTGTGTTAACACAAATATCATTAAAATTGTAATCAAAATCAAAAACATTGTTCTTTTTGCAGGTCAGGAACCATGTTACTTTTCCAATCTTTCAAAGGCCCAATTGTACTATTTTCCTCTCCCTGAGCTAAGGAATCTGTGTAGCTGTACATTTGTACATTTGAGCAGGTCTTCCTTTGTGCTTGGGATATCTGCTTAAGCTCTTGAGATTTAGAAACAGAGTCATCTACCAGCAATAACTTTAGATTAATTAAATAGTATTTGTTGGCAGCAGAACATCAGGAAAGTTCTCTGTCATCAAGATGAATAGCACTAGAGAATTATGCTAAAATTTCAAGATGCATATGAAGTCTTGTTCATTTCATCAATTAACTCAGGTCCCTGTTAACACTTCTAAGTTGATAAATTACTGCAGCTTTGGCACTACAGCAAAAGCTGTACCTATCTTCTATTTTTAAATTATTTTCATTAGTAAGTCTTCTGTGGTTGTTGTCCAACCACACTCCAAAGAATTCTCCAGTTGGTCAGTTGGATAATACATCTGACTTCCAGAACTCTCAAATTTTTCAGATTAGTTATACCAGCATTTAGCTAATCATCACAGTCAGCTGAGATGTAAAGACTCAAAACAATGGCATGTCCCATACACAAAGAGGACGGAAAAAGGGTAAAGAAAATAGCTGAAAATATTAGATGTCTATTGTTCATGTGCTAAAGCATGATAGATATGAAGATTATTATGAATAGTACTATTCATTTTTATTATCCTCACTAAGTACAGCATCATTATTTCCTTAACTTTCTTTAGAGTAAATGTGAGGGAAAACTTTAATGAATTCTCCTTAGAAGTCAGTTTTGGTGACAGCTAGTGTTAAAAAACTAGTAGGTTGTTTTTTTTCTCCAACATAACGACAACAAATTAAATGATTCATAGGAAAATGTCATGAATTTGCCTGCATTTCAGTCAGTTCTTTAAATACATATAGTTTAGAACATTTACTCCTGCAGTTTATGAAACAAATATATACTGCCCTCTCTCTGGATCTTCTTAGAAAATTTACAAAACTCGATTAATGGGCTTTGATCACAACCTTGGATGCCTGTGTAATTTACAGACAATTTTTCTAACTGAAATTGAAATGAATTTTTCCAAAATATTTTTAACATATTTTCTGAGATACAGAAAATAAAAATCCACATGTTGCTTTTGAAGTCAGAACATGCTTAAAATGACTAAACAGATGACATTTGCAAGACATATGACTGGATTATGAAGGCAAAAACAAAGTAGTGGTAGCACACTGCAATAATTCATATCCCTGCTGAGGTATTTTTAACCTTATTGCAGTCTTACTTTTTTCTGACAGGTCTTACTTATGCTTTCTCAATAATTAAAATAAGAGGCAAGACAAAAAAGAGATCATGGAGGTACCTGCACAATTTTTATGCAGAGTTTACCCAGAGCCATGAGTAAGAGGAAACATTCCTCTCTGTCTTAAGTTTGGTGTTACATCTCTACATAAATCTTGTAGATAATCACATATGGCACTATTCTGCAAGATGGCAGGTGCTCCGTGTGAAATGCTCTGTTTTCTGAATGTTGAGTGGGAGTTGAGAAGTGGTTTGGACTGTGTTACACTATGATGAGAAGCTGAGCAAGAATTGTTTATTTTCATGTTTACGGTTCTGACTTATTTGAATAGGAAAAAAAAAAAAAAGAAAACAGGCAGAAAGGGCTAATTAAACTCAAATTCCTGCAATTTTTTGACCTCTTTGGAAGGAAACAATCAATGCACCCCTCATAGCTGATTCAGAGCAGTTAAAACCAGAGACAATGGGTATGCTTAGGCTTCTTTAGAAATATCCTTCTAGATGGGTCTTACAGAAGACCCAAAAATTTTAATGCAAAACGTTCAGAACATTTTGTCCAGCTGAAAAGATTAAATACTTTGGCAAGAATTAGCTCCAGCAAGAGACAGAAGAGGAAAACAACTCAAACTACTGGCCAGGAAATTTCCTATTCTGTATTTTCCTAGTCTTTGATATCAAAGCAAGAATTGCAATTTGAGTAAGATGAAAACACGTTCTTGATTTTCTAGTACCCCTGGCAAGAATGGGCCCTATCTCAGAGACAGCAGTCCAGGAGCCTGACTGACTAAACTTCATGATCCTGCAGCAGGGAGCAGGTGCCAGCAGGCTGGAAAGCTTCATGGGAGAATAATACTTTCTTGTTCTGTCACCGAAAGGGAAATTATTGCTAACAAGATAACAGTTGTTGTTCTATTTAAATTATCCTGGTAAAATCATTTTTTCTGACACCTATTCCCTATACTACGTCTAAACAACACATGAGCAGGCACTGTGCCATCCAATAAGCTAAGCAAGACAGTTGTAAGTGCAGGCAGCTTGCAGATGATTCATTTTTGTGATTAGTGGTAATGAGCAGTGCTCTTTCTAGAAATGCAATGATTTCTGTTGACCTTGTTTCCTGGGCATTAATATAAGTTTGAAAATAAAAAATCCTTATTCAAAGCTTGTTCTGTCAGCTGTGGCACTACGGCTGGTGAAAAACTTGCATGGGATTTTATGGTGACTTTAACACAGAGTCTGCTGTAAGTCAGACTCTGGCCGTCAGTGGGGGATGTCAGATAAGCTCTGACTCACTGGGAAAGTTGATGTGAATGTGGCAGCTTCAACATATTTTGGATGTCAAGACTGTCTGACAGTTTGAATCCCACAGCTGGTCTTATATAAGACAGAGTTGTAGCCCACCCTTCCTCTGCTAGCGCAAGCAGCATTGCTGGCCATGCTCTCTTTCCCAGTGTTGCTCTAGGAGAAAGATAGTGATCATCTTTCATACAGGACAGGGAAAAGACATAGGACCAAACAGACATGCCTCAAGCACTCATACAAGTCATAATTATAATTTGCCTAATAAAGTCTGTCTCTGACTAAAAAATCCCTAAAAAGCATTTTCCTGGCTTTACCAATTCTCAGATCTCTCTTTGTTGACTTCATGTTGCCTTTACTATGAAAATGATGAGAAGAAAGGTGCCCACTAAGAATGAAAACTAATTTATTTACTTGAATCTCTAGTTTACTGACAGTAAATCTCTTAGAAGGCTGCCTTCATCCTTTTAAATGTGCATGTTTTAGTAACGTTCTTATTCTTTAAGAAAATGACAACTCTTACTAATTCTAACTCTTACAATTCTTACTAATCCACCCATTTGCCTAATTATGGCAGTTATGAATTGTAATACAACAGACTTCTTTTAGAAGCTCATCTGGAAAAATAAATCATCTCCTCCTCTCACCAATAACACCAAAATCCCCACCAAAAGATCCAGCAGGAGCTAGAAAGAACATAGCAAAGATATAATACTTACAACATGAAAAATTCAAAGTGAATAATAATTTTAGTAGTCAACACATGAATAAAAGGGCTCCCTGAGCCTGAAATACAGAATAATAAAAGGTCACTGTTCAATAGAGATGCTGCTAAAATATTCCTAAATTATGTGAAATTCTAAAGCAGTTTATTACGTTCTTTTTGATCCCGATTTTGCACAAATCCAGATTTAATGGAAAATCTGTTTTTTACCCTAAACCAGTAATTTGCAAAGGAGTTCTGAATCAATGAAAATTCAATTCTAATATTCTTTCAAATCATGTGTGATGAAGATTTTGCCTTTTCAGCTTTGATGATAGGGTTGCATGGGCTCCATATAAAAGGTTTTAACTGAAATTTGGAACATAGGAACAAGACTGGGGTATAATTTTTGCACTGCATGGGGCCTTTCAAAGTTTTAATGTCTGTGTAAGGTACAGTGATTATGAAAAATATCAAGCCTCTGCTATTATCTGGAAAATTACATGTACTCAGAGGGGAATTCCCTCTGTTTTATCTCTTTTGTTCCCAACTTCTTAAAAAATTGAGAGCCAGGGACAAAAATCTCCATACCTATTGGAAAACAAAAATGTGAAGGCAGAAGCTGGCAAGCTTAGTTTTTTGAGTGCCATGCTCATTTAGGCAGACATTCTAAGGGTGCAGATAATGAATTTTTTTGTTTGTTTGAGCAATGCAAAATTCACAAGAACTCCCACAGAAGTCAGATGCTGTACAAGAAAACTTGTCAGCAGAACTTGTATAGAGTACCCAGCAAACCTCATGGAGCCAAGAGGCCCAATCACAATATAGCAAATATTTGAATCAGTATGAAACAAGGAATATGCCTTATAAAATGTTGCAAATATTTTCATTAATTTGAAAAGGTAACGAGAATTCATAAAGTCTTCAGATTTGATTCATAGAGTCTTCAGAATTGATGCCTAGTTCAAGAATATGTTAATCTCAGAGTAAATTTGTGTTCATAGGAAATATGAGGTGTGCATTTTTAAAAGAATTTTTAGTATGGGATACAAAATTGGAGGCATGCAGACAAAGAAGAAGGACAGAAAGAGGGAACTCCTTATAGGAAGATAGAATGAAGGTGAATAAAACTTAAGATATCTGCTGGAGAACACAGCATCTGGCTCAAGCTAAGGGTACTCTCATGGGTATGCAAGTTTTGTAGCATTCTGGTGCATTACTATAGAAAACTCTGTTCAAAGACAGAAATAAAATTGAATTGAAACAGTAAAGGCATCTTCATGCATTAAGCAAATGTTTGAATCTGCCTCACTAGGATGACCCCACACCGGGGAAACAGGCTATTTGAGAAGAAGGAAATGATGCCAAATATATCTTACTTCTGTGAAGTGTGGTTTTTGTGGTCTGCTTATTATGACCAAACTGGAATAAAAAATTAAGAACCACCTAAAGCAGCTGCAGACTATCAGCAAGCCAGTGGCAAGCAGAGCAGTACACAGTGTCAGCAGGACCTGAGCACCACAGCCTTTAGAGCTGAGCACAGGAATCCCAGTGTGACCTCTGGAGAAAACACTGATACTAGTGATCCTAAGGTAGGTTTGTGTATATCTGGGAGCAGACTGTGCTAAGGGGACAACAACTCAGCTGTTTGACTCCTCTGACTATGCAGCTAAATAAAATAGAGTGTGGGAGGAGCATCTTTATTCATCCCTACTGCCTGACTGAGAGCACACTGTTGCCTTAATGTTGGGTGCCACTCAGAGGAATGGTCTAGACTAAAACTAGCACACTCTGAAGCAATCCATGGGTCCAGTTTAAGGGCCAGTGTGTGCCACAGACCATTGCAAATACAATG
This sequence comes from Trochalopteron elliotii, assembly GCA_024734555.1. NCBI lineage: Eukaryota > Metazoa > Chordata > Aves > Passeriformes > Leiothrichidae > Trochalopteron > Trochalopteron elliotii. The sequence goes on from JANPWX010000028.1 coordinate 3,462,999, forward strand.
TAGACAAGACAGATTTGCATCCCTCCACGGTCCTCCAGCACAACTCAAATACCTCCAGTTTCATGCTATGAAAACAATCACCATAAACCAGTTTGACAGACTGGATGTAGCTTCAGCATTATTTCAGAGACTGAGAATTAAAAAAAAAAAAAACAAACTAAAATATATACACAGACAACAAGCAGGGCATCATAGGATCATAGTGCCACAGGAGCATCATAAAGAGGCAATGAGGAGACTCAGAACCACTGCAGTAGAGTGTGGATGTAGTCAGTCTATGCCACTTCATTGAAGACCACCTCTGGCACTGCTTTATTTAATTTTATAAGCACAGTCTTTGAGAGACAGAGATGAACTCTTTCTGGTAGCCACTCACAGCACAGGACCATCCTGTTCCTGCTACTGAGCTGCTCTGGGGTGTGCATACTCTGCTCTCTGCTCTCTGCTCTCTGACAGCTCCACAGAAGGATGGGTTACTCTCTTCCACAACTCTGCCAAAGTCCTGTTAATTTAAAACCATTTGTTTAACTCATTGCTTGAGACTGAAAAACGCTCCCTCACTACTGAGAGTCATTCAGTTTTCTGTGGGGATCCTTAAGCCAAAGAACACTAAAAGTTGACTGCAGGCTTCATTGCTCTCACATTCTTGGCAGATATCATACAGAGGCCATCAGCTGACCCTTGGAAAAGGGGTAGTAGGAAACTCGAGGTGAATTTGGAAAAGACTTATTTGAGGGACATACTACTTTGGGATTTATAGGATATAGTGGGTAAAATATGGATATAAAGATATACAAAGAATATATGGTACCAGATACCAGACAAAACCTCCTGTTAATCAGCAGGAAGGAAGCAGTACTTCAGTGCAATTTCCTGTCACTTCTGAGTTGGTCTAAGGAAATTGGATTGTTGGCCATACATTCTTTCCAGTCATGCACACCAAAAATGTATCAAAAAAGCCTTCTGCATGGTCAATGTTTTTAAAAGCCTCTGCTCAGTAGACACCCAAGACTGAAATAATAGACAATATATTAGCAGTTGCATAATCAAATTTACTGCACTGGAGTCAGTTCATTTTCCCAGTAAAATCCTTTCCATATTTTACAGGAAATAAAAATGGTAGAATGCCAAATATTTCACAACTTCCTAGCTGGAGAACACCAAAACCCAAAACCCAAAACCATAAATATGAAGGGGATATTTACAGAGGGCGCTTTTTTCATATTGCAGGTCTATCTTCTGGCAGCAGGAATGTACACTCAGTGGACAGACAGGATAATATACATCAGGGAAATCCTATCTTGCCATAACTGTATATATTTGTAATTCACTAAACTAAACTAGTTATGACTACAAGCACAGTACACCAAATCACATCAATGGCTGTGACAGAAATATAAGGGATTAAATATGGGACAAAAATCATCTCTTAAACAGTACATTTAGCATATATATTAGACAAGCATACCTTAAAATAATCTGAAATACACTGTACCCATTCACACTTAAAAGACACAATAAAGACAATCTTTAGATTTGTCGTTTGTTAGGAATAGTCTCCATAGGATCTTCATTTCATTTCAGATGCAGATGCAGGGTTTTAACACGGGATCAAAAAACTTGATGTTTTAACATGGGATCAACAACAGCAGTGAGATGATCAATGCCTCTTCTTCTCCACTTCTACCTACCCAAACAGTATTTAGAGAGCTATTTTTTCTTATGCTACAAAATTGTGATCCAAAATTTGTAACATCCTACAGCAACACCTGGACATCCTGGAAAGAGAGGAGAAGTATGAGGAGACAAATCTTTTTCCTGGTTCCATTACCTGATGACTTCAAGGTTTATCGATACGGAATATTTTGTAGGCAAGAAAAAAATACACTTGCCACAGTCCAGCTGTTAACCTTGCCCACTGTAGTGCCTCAGGGTCCAACCATGGAGCTGTGCAAGCACAAAGGAATGGATGGTTTCTGCTCTACACACCTTAGAATTGTGAAATGAGGCTGGAACATGTGGGGCCTGAAGCACTGCACTGCAGCTTTAGACCATTTTTAACACAGGTGTACCCTGTCTGATCCAGCAGCCCTGGTGGTGTGCAAACTGACCCACAGTCAAAAAACCTCCCTAAATCCTGCCAGTGACATGAGAAAGTCAGGTATTGATCTGGTGTCTATTCCTGTTTCTTCTCTCATCATTCTCTGCAACAGGAAGGACAGAGGAGAGAAGGATAGAGCATTGCTTGTGCTCTGATCCCTTAAGCACGCCCTGCAGCTGACACCTGAGTATCAGCAAGCTGACCCTGGAGCTCTCCCTGGGCAGCTGTGTCATTCAGGGAGCATGCAGAGCTCAGAGAGGCCATGACTTTCTGTGGGGTGGATGCCATTGGTCTCTGGCTGAGCTGGCAGGGGTTCAGCATCCTTCCTGCACACTCTTCCACGTGAACTGCTGCCCAAGCTGCCACACCGTGCCCTTGTTGGCAGCACTACTTGTCACCGGCACTCCCTAAGGGCTTCTTTTATACATTGTGAGGGCTTGGCTCCCATTGCTCCTGACCCCAGAAATGTCTCATCAGCATGAGCTGCAGGGTCCTGGCAGTAGCACACATATATAAGTCTAGGCAGTTTAGGCATATTCAAGTTTAGAATGTCATTTGACTAATGTGTGTGGCTTTTTGCTGGGATAGTTTGAACCAATTACACTGAAGCTGTTTTAAACTGCAATCAAAATAATATCTAAAGCTTTAGTTTCTACATCCCCTCCTGAGGGAGGCAGGGAAGACATATTAGACAGAGCTGCAGTTACATCTCTTTATTTCGAAGAAAAATTGTGTATCCTTTGAAACACAAGAAGGCGGGAAGAGATTCTTTCAAGACTCTGCCTTGTTCTCCTTCCATGATCTCTTTCATGCTTTACAAAGGGGTGACAATGTGCCATAGCATGAGAGTAGCAAAGAACAAGATGAAGGACTTTCTTTTGGTTTGCTGCTGTACAGTCAATGGGTGGAGCATCACAGTCAGGGCTCACATCACACATTGCCTGCAGCAACAGTCAACTCTCTAAGTATGTACAAGTGAAAAAAACCTCCCAGGTAAAGAAGAGAAAGTGGTAGTGATTGATGTCTTTCTTACTTCATGTGCTTCCACTGAGAAAATGTTTATTCTCATCACATAATTTTTTTTTTCTTCTGCTGAGAGCTATTACAAACTAGAACTGGAGACGAGCCGAAAGAATCAGTCTGAATAATGCTTTGGTGTAGAGGGACCAAGGATAAGGTACAAACAGAATTAAACATTTCCGAGTTGCAGTGGCAACATTTTTGAATTATTTGTGTCCATCTGCTGAGTCCATGACTGTGTTCACTTAGCATGCCCCAGCCCTAGATAAAAATGGGCCTCCCTAAAACTGGGCATGTGCTACCATAGTTCAGCCATTAGTGAATCAGTTGAAGATCACTCACACTAATTGACTGCAGTAACTTAGCCCTCATCTTAACAAAGTACCATCGAAACCCAAACGTACTTTTATGTGTTACAACACTCACATGCTGTGGAAGGATCTCATTGAAGGAACTCATTGACCTACTCAGTTTGAGATTGGTTGTGGTTTAATTTAGATACTGGAGCTAGCTGAGTCTCAGGAATCCATGAGTTGCTTCCTATCAGAAACTGTCTTACTCACCTCACTGATGTTGGAAATGGCCTTATTTAGGAAGTATTAGGTCAGTAAAGCTCAATTCCTTTGCTGGCAGACAATATTAAAATTAAGACAATTTCTTTAAAGCTCTGTAGCTCTTAAAATAGTATGACAACAGAATCTTCTACCCAGGCTTCCTTGGGGACCCCACTTACAGATCAGCATGGAAGAGGAAGTGTAACTCTCCTCTTACTACTGATGGGGAGCAGTACAGTCATGTTCTCCAGCTCAGTCCCTCACACTCTTTCATATCATTAAGAGCAGAACTAAGGAAGAGGCTCTGTCCATCATTACTTTTACACATGAAAAACACATAGGACCTCTGAGGCTGTGCAGTATGGTTACTGTTACAAGCCATCATATATTTCTGCATTCTCTTAGCTTATTTTTATACAAGAAATATTTCAGATAATTGTTAAATGTTTACCAAACCTGTGTATTTTCTCTTAGACTATTCAGTGTAGAAAACATGCATACTAAAGTAGTAATGTCCACATACTTTAAACTTATTGGTCATTGGGATGGGATTGGGATTAGATGCCAAAAGGCAGAATCAAAAGCAGAAATGTTGTTAAGTGTCTCAAGAGTATAGATATTCATGAAGCAACAGAAAGTAAGTTTTTTGCATTACTAGTGCTACAATTCAAATGGCCTGGGATGAAAATAGTCCTGTAGGTGTAATAAAGACCTCTATGTACCATGTACAAATTATTATAACTGAAAATAGATGGTGGAGCAAATGGAGAAGAATTATTCCTTTAATAGTATGTCCATGGTCCCCCATGATTTAGGAAACATAATTGTTCTGCATGGTCTGGAGGAGAAACATAGAAGTATTAATGTATTATTCTTATTTAATTATCCTGCTCTTCTCATATTACTGTAATTCAACACTTAATTTATCTTGAAAGCTAATAGCTTGGTACAGGAATTCAATATCTATTCTTTTTGCCCTGGAAGCTATACTTCCAAAAAAAAAAAAAAAAAGAAAGACTGAACATATCTGAAGAAATACAAAAGACAAAAGAAAAAGGAAAAGAGATTAGGTGAGTGTTTTAAAATAGTCTCAAAATTCAATTTTGTATTTTTTCTATGTTAAATACCATTTGAGAAAGAGAAAAATTAATTCACTGATGTTCCTGATCCTGATGAAAGATAAATAGAATATTTGGAGAAAAAAAAAATAGATAAAGGATACCAAGCAAGTAATTCAGAATAGTTGCTTAAGGCAATTCTTAATGGTATATTGTTTTGTGGTCAAGAAATCACATATTATTAATTATAGACAGAAATACTAGTAGACAAACATTATCCTGCCTGGGTGGCACAGACAAGAAGTCAGAGAACTAACTGATACTATTTATATCTGCAATTAAATGTAACAAAATGGTGCTACCATTACTGGCAAGTACAAAAGGAAAGGCAAGTTTAGATGTCAAGTTCCAATCACCAAAATTTCTCTTGAAATCAGTGGAAGTGTGGCCTAAGTGCCAGTGTCATGTTTTGGCTCCAAATTCAACTTAGTTTGATGAGCTTTACTGGATAATGTGTCTTAAGAAACTGAGTCACTGTGATGATATAATGTTTACAAACTGGGAGAACTCTGCACATGCAACGCCTTCATCACCTGGAGCCTTGCATAGATATTTTTAATAGCAGTTTTAGAAAGTATCCATCATATGTATGAATTGCCAGAAGTACTAGGGATTAGCTCTCTTATCCACAAGAGAGGCAGTTTGCATTCACTGCAATCCCAAAGTGTGAAGTAGGAGATTGAAGGTGAGAATATAAACATGCTAATCCTTGTTCTCAAGGATATTGCTACACAATATCACTAATGTTCTGAAACATGCATCTAAACTTAAATAGCCAAAGCTATATATTTACAGGTTTTCAGATATCCTGTGAATATCATGTTGTGCCTTTATTTAGGAATAGGAGAAAAACATCTGTGTAAATATTTAAGAAGTAATATGATTATGTTTTCCAGCAGTAACCAAAAATTCAGGTTTCATGATTTGAAATTTCAGATAATGTATTCACTTTCTCTTTGCAATTGAAACAAAACACTTTTCTTGGTTTATTTTGGTTTTTTTCTTTGGTTTTTGTTTTTTTTTTAGTCAGAGCTGTATAATTAAACAAACACTCATAGAGAATTGCGAAGGTTTTATGCTGTAATTATTTCAGGACTTGCTAAAACTTCCCATCTGTTAAAAAGATTACTACTATTGATAACTCAGGAATAAGGTGCATACATCTTTTTTCAAGCACAAAGCCATTATATGATTTAAAGGAATTAAGATATATAGAGAGGAGATTAGAGTCCTTCCTAGGCCTTTTCTGCTAAAGGAAATTGACTAAGACACTGTACAAGCTCACAGAAGTCTACACTTAACAGTGGAGCTCTGCTGTACTGTAAGTGAAATAAATCTGATTTTTTTTCTTCACACTTTTTCTTCCTCCCTATTTAAATACATGTATTCCTTTCTGCTTTGCAGGAAAATACATTTTGCACTGGAAGGGTTTGTATGCTCCAGATATAAAATTTGCTTTATGCTAAACACAATTACAGCTGGCACTCATCATCTCTGTATGCTGCTGCTCTTATCCACACTAAGCAGGGGCCTGAGTATTCCAGGAAGAATAATGTTTTATTTGCTGGGGATGTAAGTCACAACCCAGCATGAACAGGGTCTGTTCAGTGAGCAATTAACTTCTCTTCCAGTTCTTTAGTTTAAGAGGCCTTTGAGATTGTCAGAGCCATTGAGCAAAATAAACAGTATTTTAAAGAAGAAATCTGTGGCTTCACAATCTGAATCAGACTCAGACCCTTGCAGCTCTGGGAAGTGTTTTATTAACTATCCCCTTCTGGCTCCCTCAGGCAACATGCTCGACTCGGCTTCTTGATGTTTCATGAAGCTGAATGGATTGCTGATTAGTATTGCATGACTTTTACTTCCCATTTCATTTCTATGTCTAGCTTTGACATTGCTCACACCCCTCCTTTGCAATCCACACCCCCTCAAAAAATGTTCTGACTGAAGCCATAAGGCAACAATCTTGTTCTCAGGCAAGTTTCAGCATCTCCTTATGGTTCTTGGAGAACTTCACATTTCTTGCCAGGCCTAAGTATGGATGGGAGTGTGAGAGTAGGTGGATGGGTCTTTTCAGCCAACCCTGGCAGCAGGAAAGGCTGAGTTAGTCAGAGATGCAGAGGGAATGCATGTGATAGGGAGGGCTGAGAGAACAAGATGTGTGCAGAGGTTGGGTGTACTATCGAGAATCCAAAGCAAGACAGGAGATTATTTTTATACATATTGTTCCAAGCCTGCAAAGCTTGCACAAAAGGCTTGATCAAAGTACATGAAGAAAGTGGAGAATTGCTAGGAATATGCTCCTAAAAATTCCCATTTCAGCTCTTTCATGAAGAGGAATGGCTAAATTTGCAGGCTGTTTTCTTGGTAGATTAATTTAGCGTCTCTTGATTGATTTCAAAAGATTCACTGTTTTTTTTAATAGAAGAGAAAGACAAGAGAAAAAAAACCCAAACAAGACAAATATTAAATTAAGGACTGAATCATGGTGGCACAGTATAGCTCTTCTTGCTTGAATGGTGGGGACCTGCCTTACTTTAGAATGGACACCATCCCAACTCTAAATTCCCCAAAGGGACCTTACCTATGATACACTTCAGCCTGTAAAAGATGTTACTCTGAACTATAGTCAATAGTATTACTTCTCAGGTCCTCTCTTCTCACAAGAGAACATGTAAGCTGGGCATGGTTTATTTTGACAACTAAAGATTTATGATCCACGTGCACTGTGGGAAGTGCTTACACTGTTGGCTGTCATTTTAAATTGAGTGCATGTTGAGCCCAGTTTGCATTTATATTTTCTGCTAGGTTCCTTCCTCAACTGTCACACTAAATCTGTCACAGAAAAATCCTGTTTCTACATGGAAGTCAAGCAGGAGTATTAGCATTGCTCACAAAAAAATGAACTCTAACAAAACAAAAACATGCTGTCAGTTTGCTATACCTTTCATACTCTTAATATTAGCCTGAAAAATTACACTGGCCGAGAGATGTTAAAGACATCAGCTTGCAGAAAGCAAGAAGTAATCACTTACACATATCTTTTCATAACCCAAGCCATTTAATTTGCATACTCACAGTTGAAATGGGTCATAAATTCTTTTTAAATGGGGGATACTCTGTTCAATTGGTTTCAAAGTAATTTATTTGCATATTTTATTGCTTCTATATTTATGACACTATTAAGATCACAGTGAATTTATAAATCTTCAAATACCTGCTGTAAGAACCAAATCTTGCAAATATCTTTTTAAAACAGAAACTTTCAAAGGGTGACACCTTATCACTTTTCTATTTTCTCAAACAAATATGAAAAAAGGCTTTAGGACCTTCATATCCATTTAACAAAGAAATAAATTTTCTGGGTCCAAACTGATCTTTGCCTCGCTTTCATTTCTGATATGCAGAGCACTCCATCTCCTATGTGTATACTCCCAGTCCTCTCTACTTTCAGCTCCGGAACTGGAGTTTGCACCAGAATTCCTCACCTTCCCCAGCTGTAAAATGGGCAACATATTCCCCTGACACTGGCCAGCCACCTCTCCAAAGTAAAGAACCCAAATTACTTCAAATATATATAATACATAGAAGTGTTTTTAAAATGAGGTAATAATTTTTTTACTACAATAAATGTCATAAAGTATTGGCACAAATAAACACTTAAACATGATAACACAGCAAATAGTGCATATCAGGTTTCTGGGGCATCATTGAAGACAAAGGCAACGGGTACTTGTATAAAAGCAAAGTGTTTTATTGCCTCATTGTATCAGTCCCATGAAGGCAAAGTTATTAGAGTCCATAGTAGTATGCAGAAGCCTTCTAACATAAAGTCTTTAAGTCCCAAGCAGAAGCAGCAGCCACAGCAGCAGTAAAGGCATCAGTAATTTGTGTTCTGTGAGCATGTTATCAGTAGCAGTCTATGCAGCAGCAACAACAGCAGCATTGGTTTTTCATGAATCCTCTGTGTGTGTGTGTAGTAGCCACAAAAAAGTTACAAAATTTCAAAGTAGTGCATTTTTATTCTACTTTTAGCCAATTAGGTACACACACAAATTTTCTAGATCCTTGCTGGACCAATCCTAAGTTAAGATTGGTGCACAAAGACAAACACACATTCTTAATTCTATGCATATAGCTCTATCTCTTCTATCTAAGAATGCATAGCAAGGTTATTTTCATTATGTCTAGATTTTATCTATCTTTAAACTAGATCTTAGGGCTTCTCTTACTAGCTAATACAGGCACTTAAAATTCTCTATTTGTTTAAAACTAAACTGGCATTTCTACTTCATGTCTGTGTGAATTTATGTATTTTAGTTTTTCTGAAAATTTTAATTCAGTCCTTACATCTTTGGACACTCCTGGGCTTGTAGGAATGGGGCCCAGGGGGATTTGTACCCCAACAAGTGCATTGTATTATATATATATATATATATATATATATATATATATATATATATATATATATATATATATATATATTTTCTATGTCCAGTACAAGGTTTTTGGGAAAAAAAATTCTCCTCCGACTCTGTTTGAAGCTAAAAGCACATTGAGTCTTGTTATTATTCTGGAAATTAAAATGCAGCAATATTTTCTGTTAATGAAAAAATAAACAGAAATAGGAAATAACCAGTTTATAGGAATGGGACATAAGGACAACATATTTACCGTTTTGTTCAGAGGTTCACTATTTTAGCATAAAGGAATGCAATGTTTCATTTGGTTGCGTTTTTTGTTTTGTTTTGGAGGGGTGGTTCGGTTTTTTTCTGGTTTTGTTTGTTTTTTAGAAAAAAGAAAAAGGAGCAAGATGTGGTAAGGAAGTAAAGACTATCAGGACTAAAAAAAGCTGTCAGAACTCAGTGAGAGGAGAATGACATACTCATTTGCAGCACCTTTCAACCAACAGAACCCGTCCAAAACCAACTCCCACAACAAGCAGATAAAGTTCCTGCCCTTCCCAGAACAAGACTGGCACTCCTTCTGCAAACCTCTTTCACAGAGTGTGACTTTGTATGTAAATCGAATAATAAAATTCCTATTATTCATCTTGCCAAAGACGGTAGCACCTAAAGAGTTCAAGAGATCCTCCTATGCCTCTCACAAGCACCATGAGGCTTGGGAGGGATGAACCATTGTGAGAAATGATGAGCCTCTATGGTCTGGTGGTATTAGCCCTTGGGGATTCAGCTTTGCCCAATCCCCTCCCATACCATCTGGGAACCTCTGAAGAGCAGCCATCTCCTGCCTGGGATTTGCTTACAGTGTTCTGCATCCCCTCAGCTTGCTGGAGTATGAGTTATGGTGATATTCAGTTGATCATAAATAAATAATCCATGCAAAGGATATAAATTAAACAATAGCAGATCTGTACTTATATTCCATTCTTACTTCTTCCTGCAAGTTTACTGCTTCTCTATAAGACATTTTGTTAACATTTCTGTCAAGTAATCAAAGGTGTAGAGCACAAAAACCATCAAAGGTAATTTCAAAAAGCACCCCGCAGCCCTTTTTGTTTCTCATTGAAACACTTGCAAAGGTAAAACATCTGGACATAACCAAATATGTCTGTCAAAGAATATAACTCCAAGGTAGCTTCAAGGTTAGTCCAAAACATGTCTAGACATTTCTCTTGGGCAAACAAAATAATTTGTTTCAAGGTACCTTAAATTAGGTTCCATCAGTTTTTCCCAATGCAGTGCTCAAAGAAAGTTCAAAGAACTCTGTCTGGATCCCTTAGAACATAGTGGTCTACATTCTTGCTGCTGTGCCATTACTTTTGTTATTGATTGCACCTCACTAGTCCAGGCAAGTTCACAGATGGAAGCGAATTCATGTTGAGCAGCTCAGAAACATCTACACAGAGCACCTTGATTTTAAAACCCCATGTCTTTCAATCTGAGACTGAAAAATTCTTTTTGACAAAAAATGAAAAATAGCTAAAATTAATGAAAAATATCAGAAGTAACAACCCCCCACCCCCCATCCCCTCCAATTTTAAATCAAAAAAGACAGTCAGAACAGGGAATTTGTCAAGGTGTAACACTATTTTCCATCTACATTGTGAACAGAAAGTTTTAAAATAGAGTTACAATATTAGAAAAATATTTTAGAAAAGTAATCAAGGCCTCTTATGAACTGATTTCATAAAATTTCACTTTTCTGCCTTCTTGATATACCTTGCCATCCTTTCTTTTGCCACTTGGCTGCCATCTGGAGCATTTAACACAATGCTCATTTTCATGGGCCGCTCTCAGAGTACAATGTTTCCATTGGAATAGATAACGCCTACAGATAAGGCTTGAGTCAGTAACGTAGTCAATTCTGAATATAAAATAGACAAAGGAGGTTTGATGTAAGTTGGGAAATACTAATCAAGCCCTGTGAATCAAGTATTAAACACCACCATTACTTTTAAACATATCAACACAAAGTACAAAATTACTGGTTTACAGGACTCAAGCAATGAATGCATGACTTTGGAGGAGGTTTGGTTATACAAGATTAGGAGGAGAAAATGCAGTAGTTGAAACAAAAATACATCATGAAGACAATTTAAAAAAAAATCACTAACTTCTCTTTACCAGAGTGGATTTTGAGTCAAATGTGTGCTGAGAGCTTTACAATCAATCAGAATCTGATCTTGACGAAAAGCAGACAAAAAAAAAGCAATGGCTTGCTTCAGATTTGTTTTTAAGTCATTCTTTTCTACTGAAAGGAAAGGCACACATGTCCTTATGGGAGAATTCAAATTTTTCTCTGATGTTGTTGGTCTGAGAAGAAAAATGAATATTGAGACCCCATGTTCCTAAGTTTGGGAAATGCTGTGTGGACTTAAAATACATGGCTTGCATTTGTAAGTGCTATCGCATGGATGTTGCCTCTCATCTGAACACCACAAAAACAGAACAGCTCATACCACCAAGGACTACTGTTTGAAGAGAGAAAGTAATTTGACACAAGGTCTCTAAATCTGAAATCACAGAGGATTTGAAAGAGTTCTGTTTCCCCTATCTTTTTGGTTTTAACAATTTAGACAGCCTTAAACATTGCAATAACTGATAACACATTAATTGGGAGTGGTGTTTTGGAGCACTGATACATTTTGACATAAGTTTGTTTTATATTTAAATAGATGGAAAATATTTCTTTTCACCCCCAATTTCTAGCAATTACCATTCTTAACAGCTGTGTTGTTAGAACCTGCAGCTGCTTACTAAAATTAAATTCTTGGCAGTCACAATGTTAATGTGATAAAGAAATCAACAAGAATCTGAAAATATTGCAACCAACTGCAGAGTATTTCGAGACTCTTATCTTTGAGACCATCCAAATAGTGAGTTAAAATGTTTGCAGGCAGTATGGAAGCTGATTAATGCCAGTAGTGGAAGAAACATAAAAGAACATCAATTTTGTGAAGCTGAATGTGAAGTAACTGTGTTGTGATTTTATACCTGCTACTAAAAAACAATAAGAAAGAAAGAAAATTACTAAAGAACTGTGAGTTGGATCAAGAGGAAGGAAGGGAGGCAGGAAGGAAGGGAGGCAGGAAGGAAGGGAGGCAGGATTACTGAAAACCAAAAAAATGTATCACTATTTGCTCCCCAGAAACGTGGGGAGGTCTTACTTTTGTAGGCATGAGAAGTAGACTCAAGCTGAAGTCTGAGAAGAAGAAAACTTGGAGAATGAAAATGCTTAGATAAGACTATTCTGAAGTAATTGAAGTGTTACAATGCTGAAATGATAACTGTGATATGCAGCCTGTGCCAAAGGATGGAAGGTGACAAACATACCATCAGACTTTAAAATGAACTTTTGGAGGTGTCCTGTGACTGACAGAATATTTTGAGCTTGAAGTTTGAAAAAACAGGGTAAGTAAAAATATTAGAATATGTATACATGGGTAATTATTACAGCTTTTAAAGGATACAACAAAGTGTTTGGAGCAGGGAGTCAAGTGCACAAACCTATTAAAGTTGTTAAGTCCATAAATGTGCAAAAAAGGTCTCTTCAGGGAGTATGCAACTGTACACAACTTCTATTTTCAAGAAAGTTCTTCCCCAGGTTCTCTTTAAGAAGATACATGAGCATAAGAAAGGAATTGTCTCTCGAAGTTTCTTTCACTGGTAGGAACACAGATGACAAATGCTACATATATTTATTACAAATTATCATCTTTGTGGGCAGCTACCAAGAGGATGTATAAGAGATTCACTCTGCAGCCTACATATTTAACAATATCCTTAACAACTATGAAGAAAGAGAATGAAATAATGTCATAAGAAAGTCTTCTGATAAAAGATAATAAATCAGGATAATAAAAATTTGAACTGTCTATAAGATTTGCTTGATGATCTTATAATTCTGTCTAACTGGCAATAAAATGACAGATTCATTCAGTGTTGAAAATGCAAAAGATGAAAAATGAAGGGAAAAAAATTCCCAGATAAATACACATAATAATTGGTTGCAAATTAAATTTTACAACTTTGCAGGAAGATCTAGTAGTCTTTGTAAGTGGTTAACTGAAAATGTGAGCTAAATGATGACCAAAATTGTAAAAACAAAGATAAGAATTATTAGGCAAGGAATGGAGAATGAAGCTGAAGGATTCATTTTTCCTCAGTATATCTCCTTGGTGCAGACATCTCACAAAAACCTTATGACTGATCAAAATAAGGGAACTGGAGGGATGAGTAGAAAGTCTTACCAGGAATGTCCAGAGAAAGGATTAGGGTTCCTCAGTTTGCAAAAGAACTTTTAAATGAGGCATACCTCTCTGTTTCTTATGTTATATATGCTAACACGCGCCTAGGGAAATGAAAAGGCAAAAAACTTCAAAAGAACAAGACAAGGAACAAGACAAATCCTACAATCAGATCAGCTTAATCCCTCTCAAAAAGCCCCAAATTTATTAATGTCTGAAACAAATAATGAGGATCTGCACTTCTGTGAGTTGTCAAAATACCCTTTCACTATCTGTCCGTTTTGAACTAGTTATTGTCTTTTAGCACTATTCAGCATGAACAAGGGCTTGAAACCTTCCCACAAGGTATTCCTAGATGTTACAGAAGCACAAATGAGCTTATTTTAATGCATTGAAATTTCAACATATAGAAATGCGAAAAAAGCAGTTCAAACAAGCAAATAAATAAAAAGAATTACAAATATCCCTTTGCTTTGCAAATCCATTTGTTCAAGAAAGAAAAAAACCCCATATTTGGAATGCTAGAAGTTAGAACTAATGTCACATGAGGGGCTTCAAAAACTGTTATAGCTTTCAGAAAAGAGGATCAAAAGAAATTACAGGCATTTGCAGCAAGCACACTTCCAGGTATACCTTGACGTGGGTCAGCCAAATCAAATGTCTAAAACCTGCTTATATCAGCTACTTTACAATCAACACATGCATAATTTATATCTTCTAAGTTAAAGTCACTGAAGCATTTAACTTTATCACCAGAAGAATGAACCTTTGAAAATAAAAAAACCCTTTATCATGCTTCATTTATTCTTTTCCGTGGCAGAACAACTGACCCTGGTAGTCTGTTCTCTTCAGCCCTTGGTAAAACAGTGAAAGTTGTCCTGAGACTTTCAGGTTACTGGCCTGACAGTAAGGGATTTCTGTGTGGCACATTCTGGATGTACCTTCATTTACATGTATACCTACAATATTTGTGCTGGCAATCTAGTGACAATTTACATCATCTTCTCACTCACCTATCTCAGTTGAACTCTAGTCTGTGGTATCTCAAGTAGCAACTCTTTTCTTAAGTGTTTACTTTCTTAAATACTCCCTCAACCAAGATCAAGATATTAGTCTTCCTCTAATAACAATTGCTTCTTTCCAACAGTGAGTAACTACTAACAAGATAGCTGTTTTGCACTCCTAAGCCAAACATTTGCTTGCCTGCAGAGAAAAAAACCTGTGGCAGCATATGTGTGGTTCAGCAAAGCACTTGGAGACATCTGCCACAGTGATATGTTTCACCAACTCAAACCACCAAGGACCAACTAAGAGCACTAAGTTAGTCATCAAGGCTAACTGTAAGACATAAGCCCCTGGTGCTGTCAACTCACATCTAATTTAAGATATGACTATTGAGGAGACAGTGCTGTGAATAACTAATGATAATGATTGCTAAAAGTTGAGAATTTTTTTTGGGGAAAGTAGACTGTTAATGAATTTTAAGTGAGCACCGTTTAGTTCTGAAGTGCTAACATGGCCCAATTTGCCATTCTCTGCACACTTGTGGTATTTCCAGTTTTCAAAATCTCAAATAGCAAAAAAAAGTGCTGTTTCATCCAGCAATGCTGCCAGCTCTGTGCTCCTCTGTTTCTCTCATGTAACTGAGCAAACCTTTTACAATATCCATTCTTGCTCCCATATTTCAAAGGACACGATTACTCACTATCTTCTTGCTTGATGGGAGACTATTTATATCTACTGTTCAGTTTTTTCCAGTTTCTGCCTAAAAGTGTGACTGTTCTTTTCAGCCAACATCTTCCACTCCGTGAATCTGTACCTCAATTCAGACCCAATTTCTCTATTTCTTTCATAGAGATTTACTTTATCTTAGCATAAAAAAAAAATCCCTAAAAGGGTATGCTGAGGAGCTGCATTATCTGATTTTTGTAGTAATTTTCAGAATCTCTTAGAAATATCAGATAAGTTATTACAAGACCTCTTAAACTTTAGTTTTTATTTTTCCATGTTTTTATCACCTCAATGTTCTTGCTACAATCTGAACACTTTTTCAATTGTGCAATTTTCAGTCCTTTCTCCTGTGCTCTTGGCAGTGCTTGGTTATGTTTTGCACTGCCAGCCTGAAGAGTGAAAAGGAAGGAGAAAAATATCTTCGTCATAGATTGAGCACTTACAGTAACCTGAAGTTTGATGCGTGGCTAAAAATTAAATTTGTTTAATCACCAGACTGCATTGGAGAGTTCTTACCTGAGCTTGCTATACTGTCTGATTTCTTCTGATACTTATGAGCCATTCCTCAGCTTTCAAAATGTCAGTCTACACAAGAAACATTTCAATATTCCCAGCCAGAAAATGTCACTCTGAGCTGGATTTCTTTGTGAAATTATGTAAACAAAAGGCCGTCAAAGCTGGTGAAATTGAAAATTCTGTGAAGTTAAATATGTCTCAGAGGCCCATTTCCTGCCTTCTGGCTCTGATCCTAAGGAACACAAGTTCTTTGAGCATATCTTCTAATATGCTGAAATGATAAAATTCATCTATAGTATTAGTAGCAGGGAGAGGTGTGCTGGAGATAAGATTAGTTTGCTTTGAACACTGTGTTTCATTAAGATGCAAAAATATCAAGCAAAAGAAAGAAAAGAAATAATCATCCCCCCCAAAAAAGGAACCTTTGTCACACAGGGAGTATCCATGAAGCCAAGATCCTGTTCATACAGAAATAAATGCCCCTTTAAGGAAGTAAAACTCAGCCATTGCTAAGAGGAATCCTTCAGAAACCAGAATAATTACTATGTTATCTTAAGACACAAAAAAATTAACAGAATGTTTGGATGTTTCCTTTAAAATTACTCATAAAAATACATGAGGAAGAAGCGCACACACAGACACGCACACACATGTACCCTTGTATCCTTGAAACTAAGCAGTGCAATTAGTTACTACCAGTAACTGATTTGCTTAATGACCTTTGTGGGGTTTTTAGCAATCAGTGCTCCTTACTTTTTGAATATTAACAGGAGCCTCGAGATGGGGCACTGGAAGGTTAGTGCCTTCTGAAGCAATCACCCATTTGGAAGGAGACTAATTAACAGATTGCCTTCAAGACTCTAGGGTGGTAAGGGTTTGGGGGAAAAAGTCTGAACTTACTGGTCAATTTAGAAAATAATAGACAGGCTTTGGGTTTCAAAGGCCCTGAAACCAAAAATTTCAAAGTCACTTACAAGCTGAGAAAAACTGCTTTGAATTTAACTAGATAACGTTAGATCAGCCACCAAATGTAGCTGTATTATGCAGGGGGTAGGATTAGCAGAGAACAATAGCAGGAAAAGGTGAGAAATATATTATCTCCTGTAGATAAGAGGGCGAGACAGGGTATTTATCACCCGTGGTAAATGGAAGGGCTGTCAAGAACAAGGAGGAAGATTATACAATGTGCTTTAAGACTAATATTCCGCTTGAGTCTGGGATTTTTAGTATCTCATATAGTTGAAGCTTTCTTATGCCTGTTTTTCTAGAGGCGCTTGCTGTCTCTCCCTTGAGGATCAGCATGAGAAGTGATTGTTTCATAATAAAACGGTGTTTTCCTGTTTTGCAAGTTTTATGAGATCCTTGTAAGTATTAATTCTGATGGATGGAAATGGCATCGATGTTTTCACACCTCTCACACTTGATAGGTTGCTGGAGTGCCTTGTGTTGTGGTGTGCATGTATTAGACTTGCCTGTAAGATTTTGGTCATTCTGCAATAGGCAATACTGCAGCTGGAGACAATTCCACCCTGCCTGTCAACTGCAAGGTGGCACTGTCTTTTCCTCCCTAAACAACCTCTTGTTGAGGAGAAAATGGAAGAATACAACACAATAAATGAGAAAAAACGACTGATATATCCTTTAATAAAAAGAAACTGGGAAGTGAAACTAAACTCTATTTCTACGCTAGTACTGTAGTCTGTATAGATAAATAATGTGCATAGTGAAGAAACAATCTTGATTTTGCAGACTAAAGACAGGTTTTGCATTCACTGGTACAGCTCAAGAATGGACTCTTGTGGATGAAGTTCTGGTGAAAATGACAATTCAGTGCTGATCAGGACTAAGCAGTGCAAACGATGTAGAAGCTGGGATGAAATTACTGAAAAACTGTCTTAAGACTGTGTAAGGCCCACGACATCTTGAATACTCTATGCATTGCTTGTCTGTGCATCTCAGAATGTGTATAGTAAGAGTGTAAATTAAACCAGGAAGGGCTGCAGGGATAATATAGATACAAACAGTGAAATACTCTTTTCAAGAGCAATTACTCTTTGGCATGGAAAAAGAGAAAATAAATGAGAATAAAACAATTATGAGTGACACAGGTGCAGGCAATAAAGAACAGTTAGTTATCATCTTCACAATCAGAAATATAATGTATGAAATATAGTTACTGCTTGGCAAGTTCTTACTGATAGTGCACAGTTATGCATGCAGGAGATGCTGCTAGTTAATATCGGCTCAAAAAAACTTTGAAATATTCATGGAAGAAAAAATGCCTTAAAGATAAAAATGCCACATGAGGTATGAAGTTTAGCAACTGCTTGGGCTTTAGACTGCTAGAAATCAAAAGACCATCCCTGGCTACTGGATGAAATTAGACTTCTGCTTCATTCAGTAAATACATTTTTTTCTGTCAAGTTCTCCTGTATTTCATCAGGATGTCCACTGACTTCTGTCAGAGGTCTCAGCAAGTGCCTTGATGTCTTTGTACAGTCATACATACAAACTGATAATGGCACCTCTTAATTATTTCCCTAGCAAAGATATCAGTGCCTGGAAAGAACTTACAAGAAAGACGAGGCAAGGCTATTTACAAGAATGTGCAGTGACAGTATAAGGGGAAATGGGTTCAAAGTGAAAGCGGGTGGGTTTAGATTAGATATTGGGGAAAAATCCTTCACTGTGAGAGTGGTGAGGCACTGGAACAGGTTGCCCAGAGAAGCTGTGGATGCCCTATCCTTGGAAATGTTGAAGGCCAGTTTGGATGGGGCTCTGAGCAACCTGGTCTAGCAAGAAGGTGTCCCTACTGATAGCATGGGGGTTAAAACTGAATGAGCTTTAAGGTCCCCTTTCAACCCAAACCATTCTAGGATTCTACAATTCTATTATCATGACATCATGAGACATAATGGCGTTAGAAGATATTATGAGAATAGTTTTGAAGAAAACAAAACCTCATTAGGGTACCAAGTCATGGTTACTCTTAAATCACTGATCTCCTCACAGATACTATGATTATCTGTTGATGCAGTAATCTGAATGTAAACTAAGACATTTTAATTTCGGTCAACTTTTTGTCCTTTCCATAGCAGAGTGTCTTTTATTGGGAAAATAAGTATTTCTGCCTCTTGTATGTTTATAGTGAGTCTTGAAAAAAAGTAAATATTTTATATTAAGTCCTTGCTTTGAAGCCACATGATTCTTTAAGAACCCCTGTTTTTATTTAATAAAAAATAAGTTTCTTGAAGCTTGGAAAATGTGCTAGATGATAAATAAAAAGAACCTAGTAAAAAAGTACTCACGACTTCCCTTTTTAAAACTGTATGGTGAAGAACAAAGAAATTGTGAACATTATGGATTGTAGTACCGAATAAAATATCCTTGATCCACAACATATTATTGATATTCCTGGTAGATGCATTTTTCCCATTTATGGAATGAAAATTCTTAAAAATGACAACAAAAGAACCAACAAGAGTAGAAAAAAAGAGAGGGTTCTTGGCAATGAGTTATATCAGTGTTCCTTACATTACATAAAATTCCTTACATGACTACAAAAAAAAATACAGTAGGGACACATCAAAAAAATACTTATCTAGGTCTTATGAGTCACTGTATAAAATACATGGTGTTTTCATTGTCATTTGGCCAGAAATACAGTGCTTATGTACTCCAGGGTCATTTAATGTCCCCCAAAAGTGCCTCAAGGCTTAATAGAATATTTTTGACATGTAGATTGCATTGCATTTTTTTATATGCCATACAGAAATACATAACATACAATTTGGAAATATGGAAATATATAACTCCTGCACACCAATAGAACATTTAATTTCACATAAGGAGAGATGCAGAAAAAAAATGCTACAAAAATTTTTGTAGGAGAAATATGTCAGCTTTTGCTCCACTCACTTAAATAAATACATTTATTTTGGCAAAAGTATCTTGCCTGCTCATAAGTCTGCTGAACAAGTCAGAGATGCAAGATCGCACTCTTAGTTGCACAAAATGGAGTAAAAAGTCTGTAGCACCAGAACTATGTTTTTGGCATCTGCCTAAAATCTGAATGACAAATAATGCATTGTTATAATTTCTCCACCCAGATTTCCTCATTAAATAAAGTGGCTTGCCCATCAAGTCTGTTTTTATGTTTCACTCTGCAATATCAGAAGAAACAACATTATTCACTTGGTTAAGAAACTGAAACCAAACAGTATTAATGGTCTGCTCCAACATCCCATCTGATAAATTTCAAAACTAGAGGCAATGTTTACACAACAGGCAAATTGAAAAGGGGGAACTTGGACATAGACTGCATAAACACCGTTGAAAAAAATAGTTCCAACTCTCCTTTCAAATATAGACTTTCTTATGTTCTTGATGTCAAGTGGACAGAAGGAAGACTGGCAATGCCTTCAGATTCTCCAGAGGCAGTTTTTGCAACGGTACATACAGGCAAGGGGGAGGACAGAAAAATGCCAGCTGTGGAAGGGTCATTGGAGATAGCTAAAACCAAAAAGGGAGTGAAGGATTCAAGAACCTCCTAACCCAGAGCAGGAGCATATTGAGACCTATGTGACATTTTTGGGAAGTTTTTGAAATACAGGAAATGGAAAGGGGACATGAAGAGAGCACTGAGGTGAAGTTCCTGATGCTTATCAGTTCTCTCAATCCCTTCAGCTGTGAAGTATGAGGCACAACAAGTGCTAAAATGCTGTTGACAGTAGCAGCAATGCAACCACTGCACTGCACTGATGACGTGGACAAGAGTGTTGGCAGTTCAAGCAGTGGGGTGAGACTTGCATGGTCATCTGCTCAAGGATTCAGTGACTTTGACTGCTTCATATCTGATAGTCAAGCCTGTGGATGCAGAAATCAAATTAGCCATTCTGGAGAAACTAATTAAAAAGTTGCAAGCCTCTTGGTGATTGCATTCATTTTAGATTTGGAATCAGCTGAAGAAAGTTTGTATATCACAAATGTTTGCTACACACTAATTCACTAATCATTATTGAGCTTGGAAGATCGCCAATACAAGAAAAAGCAGCAGTTTCAACAGGTGAAAATAGAGTTATTTAGTCCATGCCCCAGTTTGGGGGGGGTTTTGTTGCAGTGTTGAATGTCATAGTGGTATACCTTTTTTTGGTAAGGGACTGGTCAAAGAAATAGAGTCAAGAATATATTTCAGGGACAACTTCCTGGAAATTTCACTAATCATGGCCAGCTGGTTAAACAAGAAGCAAGTCCTATTCTAGGAGCACTTATATCAATTTTCTTATTACCTTGTCTTCCCAGTTTGGGACCTTGGTACCTTGTCCTTTTCCCTAGAAAGAAAACAGAACATGGCTCAAGATGCATGAGTCTTGTTGCATTTAGTCATTGCAACATTCAATGGCATGACTAAAAATGAAGAAGCTTATTTGATGAACAAAATAAAATTATGTATAAAAATTATATAGAGTATTTCCGGCCTACATATTTCTTGCTTGTAGAAGTCAAAGTGCAAAATGCTTGACTTAATGACAAGAGGTTGAATTTTCCCCATTAAAAAAAACAAAACCAAACCAAACCAGCAAAAATCAAAACCAAAACCCAACCAAACCAAAGAAAATACCCCAGAAAAAATCTCCTGCTTCCATAAGAGTTGAATGGAATTGTCAGAATTTCCATATTCCATAGCATGAAGGACATGGTTTACCAAAAACCAGATTTAAAACCAAATAATATCAAAGCAACTTTTGCCCCATTTGAATCCTATACAATTATATACTCTCTTTATTTTATTAAAATTTGGATGGATCCTAAAATATGACAAGTTACTGACCCAAATCTCTTGCCAAAGAATTTGCACTTTGTGAAAAGAAGTGGAAAGACCAAAGTAAGGATTTAGTCTCTCATCTGCTCCTCTTTATATCTAGTTTTTCAGGGAAACAGAAAAGTAGATGGTTCAGCCAGGCCAGTACCTTGTGGAAAAGGAAGTTTTCCATCCACAGAAAAATACAAAAGACTAGGGACTTGAGATAAGAGTGAAAAATTCAAATTATCAATAAGACTTTCACTAGAATTTAGGAATATCTCCCAGTCAGCAACAAAACAATGGGATCAATGCAAGGATTCAAGGTGTAAAGGTATTATGGTCAGATCAAGAGAATACTGATAGCTGTATTTGGAAAAGCTGGGAAAGTGAATTATATGTGTATTAGCACAGATGAAACAAAATCTTATCAAATGCAGCTATTGTAATATATTTATTTTATTTTTGTCCTCTTCTCCCATTAAACAACTTCATCTTTTTTTTTTTTTTGTCAGCAATCAGAAAAGCTCTAGTCAAGATTGAAAAGAAAAACTAATTTCTCTGGGATCAACAGGGCCCAAACAGAATAACGCATGACTTGTACTTGCATCATACAGGGAAATTAAAAAAAGGAAGGATGGTTTTCTTTATATCTCCCTAAAAGAACTATGGAATTGTATCCTTGCCATAAGCGTAGGGAAGTTCAGACTTACAGAAAAGTTATTTTAGTTCTGCAGATTTTAGTGTAATTTACATAGGGCTTTTTTCCTTTTTTTCTGAAGAACAATGTTATTTTGTTTTTTATTTTGTGTGAGATACAAAAAATAACAGTATGCTTACACATCATACAACTATAATAGGGATAATGCCCACAAGTGTCACAGTCAACAAATGGTAAGACTAGTATTATTTTCAAGACATCACAGTGTAAGTATGCATTTATGTACTGGATCCTGACTGTTGGCTGACACTGATAGTAATTAATTAATCAGCAATTCTGCTTGCAATAAAGACATCAGTGCAAAAGAAGATACTTCCATGACCATCTCATATCCACATGCCTATTCACAACAGACATAAATCAATATAGATACGATTTCAGTACTATTAGGCCAGAATTTTGTCTTTCGTTGTTAAGATTCAGCCTTATACAAAGTGAACGTAGAAGCAACCTCATAAAACATCAAAGCCCTGCTTTGAGCATGAGGCTGGAGACATGACTCCCTGACATCCTAAATTATCCTGTGTTTATGTGACTATAACAGTCCTACTTATATATATAGTTTCAGAAAATCACAGTCCCAAGAAGTATGAACATTGATATAAGCTACCCCAAAATATGTTGGGTTTTAGAAATATGATATTGTTTTGTTAATGCATTCAACCAAAATATAAGGAGAGCCCAGGGGCCTTGAAGTAGGTCAGAATATTTGATTCTCTTCCCACTGCCCTTCTTCTGTGTCATTCTGAAGTACAACTACTTTGATCCTGTCGTATCTCTTTGATTTTTCTGAATAATAAATATAACTTTGAAAAACATCCTCTATAGAAAAGTTTGATGCTGTATTATGTACAGCATAATATTTCATCCCTCCCGCATAATATCTCATCTCTCCCAAAATTATAATTTCTATTTAATTTGAAATAATTAATTCCAAATAATTTTATCAAAATCCTCTTAAACTGGGATTTCTATAGGCCCAGTAACAGACTGAAACAAACATTTCAGCAAGAGCACCATCAATGACATTTACAGAGGCATATAGAGCTCTATTTAATTCTCTCTGGCATCACCCTGCAAAATAAATAGCTGGCTAAGATAAGACTGATTAAGTTTTCATGTGATTTAATAGTTCATTTATACGAAAACCAAAGTTTTCAAAAAAATACCTTTTTAGTCCAAGTCTGTCTGTATGTGAATCCATGAGGCCACATGCTAAATTTGATGATATTGCTCTGCTCTTCCATAACTTTCAAGAGCCACACACTTGACAGGCTTAAATCACCAGGAAAGTATTGATTTAGGAAAGTGTTGGTGGGCATTAAAGAAAAAAAGGAAGGATGGCAATAACTTCCCACCCCTTCTCTATCTCAGATCACAGACAGCCCTCTAAAGCAGGGTGACAGAGTACAGTTGCCAGCCAATCTGGAGTAGACCTACAACTCCTCTAGGTCAGCATAAGCTCCATGCCTCCTAACCACAAAGTAACACAGACTGAGGCCCTTGCTGACCACAGTGACTACAGGTGTTGATGTCTTGTTGTATAACAACATCTCTAAACCACACAGACAGTCCTTATCAGAGAAAGAAAAGTACCCATGAACCAGCTCCCAGGTATGAGCGCTGCCCTAGCAGAGGAGGGAGCATCAATGGTGGGGAAGGTCCCAAGCACCCACAACTTCCATGCCAGTGTGGCTGCGTGCAAGCAGAGCAGGCCTTGGCTCTGTGCAAGCTCTGCTCACAAATAACAAACCCCCCCTATATATTATCAACCCTATGTCCAGCAAAAGTACAGAACACAGCCCCATTTTAACCACTTCGAAGAAAATTAACTGTACTCCAGCCAGAACCAACACAGGCATCTACCACCTCTCTGGACAACATGTTCCAGTGTTTAACCACAAAAAAATGTTCTTATTCCTAATCTACCATACTTTAGTTTAAAAACATTCCTCTTGTCCTATCACTGCTCTGTTAAAAAGTCTCTCCCCATCTCTCTTACAAATCTCCTTCAAGTATTGGAAGGTGAAAATCAGCCTTTATCCTCTTCAGCAGCTTCCCCACAAGCCTAATGATAGTTTAATTTTTTTTAACATATGGTCTACCTCAAAAACAGAGGGAAAAGCATCAAATATAATGAAAAGGGGAACTTTCTTTCTCATTTATGTGACCTGAGAAAGACAGTGAAAACAAAATTACATTTGACTGAAGAGAGGATAATAAGATCTTCGGGTTGCAAGTGGAGCGGGAATTCTCTGTGCCCTGCCCTGATAAGGGCAATTAGAAAGGCATTATCAGAATAAAACCAAGTGTTCTCCAATAATCAGGTGCAATTCTAGTGTGTGCTGGTGCTGGCAGATCACAGTCCAAAGGCAGAGGCAGATAAACTGGTGCCTGAGCAACATTTGAATGAAGATTTTCTTTAGAGAATTTGAACTAAAACATAGACCAGTTAAGGAGATAGTTTAGAAAAAGAATTAGCTAGTAAGGACAAGAAAAAAGAGACAAATGTAGAAATGATTGTCATAAGCATGCATTAAAGTGTCCATAAAGTAGACATCTTCGATAAAGCATTATCTTTAGTTATGAGATTGCCTACTCTTCTGAGGTACTGTAGTGCATGGAGCTCCAAACACTTTGAGCTGTCTGAGAAACAGTTTCTTCCTGGCCAGAAGGTGCTCTTTCTGGATTAATTTTTCTTTTGAAAGAGTTTGTTAGTTTTTATAGTTCTCTTGAATAGAGGGATAGAACTCATTTTTTAATGATGCCTAGTGGAAATTGTCCCTGCCCGAGGGAGGGGGGCTGGAAGACTTTTAACGTCTCTTCAAACCCAAATCATTCTATGATTCTATGACTCTATGACATATATTAAAAAACCCCACAGTTAAACTGTTCATAATGCCTTTCCCAAGTGGTTAAGAAAGGCATGAGAAAACTGCAGCTAAGAGACACCCAAACTAGAGACATTTTTTGCCATCTATGACAGCTGTACAAAACCTGGCAGATGATTTATGACCAAATTAGCATGGTAATAAAGCACTATCAAATCATCTCTTTCATCATGTACCTATTCATCATCATAGCTTAAGTGAAATTATGGCTCTTACACACTATTTATTCTCTAGGACAAGGCACATATGTCTCTCAGGACACAGGACACTCATCTCCAGGAGAAAACATAATGCCTTAGGGATCCACATACTATTTTCATAAGCTCTGCTTCCCTTCTTGTCCAAGAGTATAGCTTTACCATCCACATGTTTTTTCATGGCTGCGGAATTACTGCTTAAGTTGTGCAGTTGTGTTTATAGGTGTCCTCCCAGTCTTTTCTCCAAAGAAACTGAGACTCC
This sequence comes from Trochalopteron elliotii, assembly GCA_024734555.1. NCBI lineage: Eukaryota > Metazoa > Chordata > Aves > Passeriformes > Leiothrichidae > Trochalopteron > Trochalopteron elliotii. Next base: position 3,488,620 of record JANPWX010000028.1, read on the forward strand.
TTCATGAATAAGAATTTCTCTTCCACTCCTGACCCTGCAACTCCTGCATGGGAGATGACAGCAGTAAAGATTCAGATCTCAGCTTCCAAAACTTCTCAATTTTCAGACTAAAGAGCCAACTCTGACTTCTGTGTCAAGAATATTCATGTTTCATACTCTTTGCAGTACTCAAGATGTGCAACCAAACCTGTTCTGCATATTAATCACATAAGAGCCATGTGTGTAGTGGAAGAACTAAGCCCAAATTTGAATAGAGAAAGGCCTCTGAAGACAGGCCAACAACAGCTGCTGCAGTTACTGACAAGGCAAAACAGAATTAAATAGGTCAGTATTTTGCATGATAAACCTACCTTCTACTCAAGGTGAAAAAATTCAGCTCAAGTGCTTCATGAAGCAATTTCTTTTTCAATGTTAGTCTTAATCAGTAAACAGGAATAGATTCAAGGACTATTATACTAATGAACACTGAACATAGCTATTGTCTTGATACCAAAATTTAATGCAAAAGAGGCAAAAAGAAATTAAATAAGAATGTGAAAATTCAGAGGAATATAAAAATCAGAATAAAACCTGATTTGCTAGTTGTTAGTCAAAGTGGGAGCTTCTGAAAGCCAGACCCTGTCTTGTAAAGCAAAAAACCCCCTACTATTAACAAGAATAACAGTCATGTATTCAATCAACAAGATCAACAGGAATTGGAAAGATAATAACTATGACATCACAAGAAAAACAGATAGATTTCACATTTTCAGAACAAGGAAACCTTTCTATAAATAAATTATTCAGATGAGCTACCAGGAAACAGTATCATTTCAGAGAAGCTAAAGGGTAACCTGCAAAGTCCTTGCTCCTCCTGACTGATTTCTTACACCTTCAAAAGCGCCATTGATTTCAATTAGTAATTTCCTAAGGAACTCCATTGTGAAGTGCTGTATGAGGTGATTATCGTGAGCTAGCCTTAAAAATTTGTTTTCTCCAGTCCTCTGTGTTTCATAGAAGAGAATGACAGGAAGACATTTGTGTAGAGAATACACAGTCATTGCTGGATTAAATATTTGTGTTTCCACACCCACGTTGTGCATGATTCCTGTAGGCTTTGTTAATCAGAAAATGAACACAAAAACATAGGTGAGCATTCTGCTAGACTCAAAAGGTCTCTTATATGAGTGGTGTCTAAAGGAATAAACCTGTCTTATTCTTATACTCAGCAGTAATTTAAATGAGAGGCAATTGATGTATATGAGTCAGATTTGAAGAAAATATTTTATGATATTTGTCTAAAAATTAAGATTTTTATTAACACCAAAATAATCAAGATGTTGAACTGAAAGTGTTCTAATGTCAAGCTTTTACATCAGGACATAAAAAATGGCATAACTGTCAAAAATATTTATTATTTAATGAACAGTCATTAATATAGTTGTTTTTAGTAATCCCTCCTGAAGAGATATTTTTTGTTTTCTTTTAATAAGAAAAAATCACAAGTACATAATAGGCATCAAACTCTCCTCCTCTCTCCCCAGAATATAATAAAACTAAAATGACAACACAAGAATAGACCAGTTAAACTTCTGAGAGCAGTTTGAAGAAGCTTCAAGGGTCTATTAAAAGCTCTTGGTCTGGGATTGTTAATAATGAACTCTATCCTAAACATAACAGATAAGATCAAAAGATGAAGGCATAAGCTAAAACAGGGAAAAAAAGATATTTCTGTAGTGCAAAGGAACAGGAAGGGCTGCATGCAGCTTTGTTATGCAAAGGGGTATTCTGAATGCAGGCAGAAAACCCCTGTATTTTATTCAAGGTGAAAAAGGTATCACAGCCAGGGTTGAGAAATATAACTGGAACAGTGGGAGAAGACAATCAGCTGCTGTGAAATAAAACACAAGCCCAGATTCTGCGGAGGTCAAAGTCTCATATTTGTCAGTATGACACAGCTCCATGATAATTTTCATGACATCCACTAAAACCTCTCAAAATAAAGATAAAGCTCCTCATCAATAGCCATTTTAATTATCAGTCTGGTGGTAATTTTGGGCTGCTTTTCCTTACAATCTCTGTCCATCATTTAAGCAATGTTCTTGCTGTCATAGGAATTAAATTTTAATTAGAAAATAATAAAACATACTATTAATTTGCTTTATCTCATAAAGTTTCATGTAGTTTTTTTTAGAATTACAATCCCAATTCCAATCCCAGATCAAGTAAAAGTCATACAGAATCAATTCAGTGGGTGAAACGGGCAGTGGTCTCTCCTTCCAGTGCAGCTTGTTTTAAATAAATTGCATAGACAGCTACCATGAAAAACCTGTTATCATTCAAAAAGGAGCTTCCTCTCATTAATACAAGTCTCAAATCTCAGAATGTCTGGAATGTCCCCAGCTGCCTTCAATGCAAAGATGTAAAGGTTTCTGCAGAGATGTTCTTATCACATTGAGATTTGAGGTAAATGAAAACAAACACCAACTTTTGCCTGAAAATTCTAGGTTTGGCTGTGATTTTACTAGCTTTCTTCCTGCAGGAAAAAAAAATATCTGTGAATAAAAGAGCAAGAGACATTCCCTTAATTGTGTCTAGCACAATATTTAGGTAACATATGTTTGGACTAGTCACATTTATTCTTTTAGGAATAAAGTTTATTTCTTAGGTCTACAGATAACTTTCAAGTGGTTTAATGTTACAACTGAAGATGACTGACCCTCAAACATGTTATGCACCTATGGTTACTGCAAGATGTGACATTTCAGGGTATTACCTCATTTTAAACAAATCCCAGCTAGACCCTCAATTAGGTGTCCAGAAAGTTTTTTCTCCAGCCACCAGAAAGGAACACTTTCTTTAATATTTTTTTACATTAGTCTCTTTCATATATGTTTTTCTGCAAGCTTTAGATGTGAAATTAGAGATACAATTCTTCTCTATATCCCACAGGCAGTGAACACCTGTGGACACAGACATGGGTCTTTGCAGTGTGCACACTGTACAAGCTTTGTGTTGATTTAATGCAAATATCACAAAAGAAACATCTTTGAGTGAAAGCGAAAGAGGATCTCAGGGAGCAGCAGACACTAAAGTAGACATGAATGTATCCACAGTTGTCTTCCTACAAATCTACATTTACTGCCTCGGTGCCACTTTGCTTCCGAGATACATTCTTTTAACGTAATATCAATAAAATAAAAGGGCTCAATAGCTTCTAAGCATGAAATGTTTTATGATGAAAAATAACATCTGCAAATTACTATAAACCTCTTGTGGTACAACAGAAAAGCTGGAAGTGAGATCCTTTTGGGCTCCACCTATTTCTTTTTTTCTGTCAGCTTTATAACTACCAGTTTCTTAATGCATGAAATCAGCTTTTTCTGCTTTCAACAGATCTTGTTATTGTTGACTTTGTTTTGTTCACATTGACCAGTCCTGACAGGAAAACAACTTTATTTCAGAAAGAGGTCCAAGCTATTGCTGATTTATGAGGAAGATCTGGCTTTTGGGACAACATCAATGTTTGGATCACATTGTTCCATGTCAGTGACAGATTGCCCAAAACCTGATTTTAACAAGGGGTAGTCAGCAAATAATTCAGTATTATAGTTGAGAGTTTACATACAAGAGATACTTTATATTGTCACAAAAAGCCATCCTTCATTAAATACTACAATTAATCTGCTTTGCTTTCTCAATCAAAAGTCAACACCCACTGCTAATATTAACGCACTTATTTTTACTGAATTTTAGGGAGCAACTGAATTAAAACAATTCCAGTTCAGAACTGGACTGCTGAAAGAATTTACATTAAAATGACAGACTATTAAATATTACTGAAGTTTTCCAAGGACATTTTAGAAGTAAGTTACAAGCTTCAAATGAAATTTAAAATTCAGCATGTTAAGAGTGCTGCACTTAGAAGAAATTTTTTTTTACACTGGATTGAAAACTCTTTTACACTCTAATCAAACATTGGGGAAAGCCCAAGGAGCAAGCAAAATTGCCAAATTCTACAGTCAATTCTATGACGGAAGTCAAAATGTTTACAGGAGTGTGCAAGGATACACTTGACAGTATGTTAAAAGCAGTGTGTTTGTATATAGAGTAACAGGGATTCACAAGAGGGATTAATTTGGGATTTCATCGTGATTGCTTAATAAGAAATTCATCATGAATCTTTCTTCTTTGGTCAACTGGTCTTTGCATACCTTTTTAGTTGAACTGACTATTCACTGCAGGGGGTTTGGACTAGATGGCCTTTAAAGGTCCCTTCCAACCCAAATTGTTCTATGATTCTGTGACTTTGGATTTTGAAAAGAAATATATTTATTTCCTTCTGCCTTCTCCAGGCCCCAGTAATGTATATGTTCTAGATGAGTAACTAAGAGAGTATTCCACACCCAAAATTGCAGTGGTCTTGAATATGAAAGTATTCAGACCACTCTGGACAAGACCCATGCCAGTTACACATTGATCTTGGCTACTAAGAGGCTAACTTAATGCATAAATTTCTTTGGAAGCTGCTAACAAGAGTTATTTTTCACTGTTAGTTTAGCCAAGTGAATCTTCATTTTCCACAGAATTACATAGATTAGTTATAACAGGTTCAAGTAAATGTCATTCTATCCCAGTGTCATGTCCCCTAAAATAATTGCCACGAGATAGAGAGCAAAAAGTGTATGACAAATGCAAGAATGTAATGATTATTTCCCTCATACATTGCAATAGGAAGAGGTGATCATGGGGACAGTAATGTAGACCAGAGCTTTCTGGTCACTGTTTGATGGCCATCAAGGGAACTGCTTGGGCACAGCCTTAAAAATTGCCCTGAGCATCACAAACGATAAGCAATGGAAACATGAGAGTTAGGGAATATTTCAGGGAATTTGTGTGAAGCTTCTGATGAGTTTCCAGAAAGGGTTTGAGGGACTGTGTAAAATACTTGCATAAAAATGTTTAGGGAAAGGACCAAAGATGAGGAAAGGGAAGGCTGTAAGTCACCGCCCCATAGCTGTATGTGCCAGTAATTTGCTACTGGCTAGACCTGCACATCTGCTGGATTTGGCTGGTTCTGTAGAACCTTTATCAAGAATGTCTGTTGTAATTCTATGATCTCTTTCTGAAATGGTGACAGACAGAACAGGTACCATAACTACCTGTTTAAAAGGCAGTATTTCCTTCTCTCCATATCTTGAGTATATCTGTGCTGATTTCCCCCTGTCATTTTATGTCAGTCAGTCAGTATCACAATGCCCTTCTGTGACGCTGTACTAGAGTGTCATTTTTCATACCTCAGATAACTTTGTGAATCTATACATTTTGCTGCACTGAGAAAGAGGACCACCAATTCCAGTTCCTAATTTTCAGTGGGCTTGTTATCCATGTAGTGATCATCTCTATAATCCCAATAGTACCAAAGTTTCTTTGAGAAGCTTTTCAAGCCACTACTCAGAAAACAGATGTCACCTGGATTCTGCTTGATCACATTGCCCGTAATTAATTCAAACTGACAGATTTGTGAAGTGTTTTATAGGAGGAGCCATATTGACTCTTCTCCAACAAATTTATCCATGTTTTCTCATTACAGTCTGTATCCTCCCTTCTCTCCTTCCCTTCATCTACCCTTCCTCATTTCCTCTGAATCATCTTCTGGTGATTTCATCTTATCTCTATGTTCATTGACAACTTGGCAGTCTTCTGTCATAGTTCCCAGACTTTCTTATTCTCAAAATATGCTCCAATTATTTTTAATATCCTCCCTTATTCTTCTGGAGCTCTCCCATGAAAACTCTTCCCTTGACTCAGATAATGCTTAGTAGTACAAACACCTTTGACTTTGGGAAACCCTGAGCCTCTTGTGCACTCAAATGTTGAGTCCTTTCCTACATTTTTTTAAAAACTTCTCTCTAGAAATTTAAATTTGGACAGAACTAGTCCTCCTGTTCATATTTCCACCAAAATTAAACAATCAACTTGCAGAATGTTGATCCAAATCTTTTTGCTTCTAGTTAGAGTATAGATGAATCAGTTAACTAAAGCAGGCCCAAGATAGGGCTACCTGTTCTTACCTTATGACCCCATTAATGAAAAAAAGAAAATTCTTGTTAGAACTAGAAGCGTTAGACCTTAACGTTATGGATAATACATATTGCCTAACAAGTGTTTCAGAAGTTAACTTTTCTTGTAAGGACAGCATTTCTAACAGCACTCATCTCTGCAGCAAAATTAGCCAGGTCTCATAGTGGCATTCAACAGCAGGATCCAATCATTCACTACTGCAAGAGAAGTCTTTATTCTTCTCCCAGTTATGCCTTTTTAGGGGGGTTCTGTTTTAACTGTGGAAATGCTTCCAGTTTTGTACTGCCAATAAAAGATTAACAGAAGAGGACAGGTGTAGTGGTTTGAAAGCAAAACGAGTGAGAGGCTCCAAGTCAGAAATACAGTTTAATAATAAGAAAAAAAGGTAAAATAAAATAAATGTAATAATACAAAAGACCACTGACAGCGTCAGAATACAACCTGAGTGGGATGATGAATGCAGTGATCCCGTAGAAAGGTCTGGTCACTCTGATCCTCCGGGAATCCAGTGGGTAAGGGCCACCCATACTGTCCCAAACCCCAGATTATATCCAGGTGAGAATGCTTGGCTCCTCCCACTGGGCGGAGCATCTCACAATGGGATGATGAGTCATACAGGGGGTCCTTGATGGCTCATTAAACTGAGATAACTCCCAGAGGGAGTTACCTATGAGTCATGCAGCAGGCCATTAACAGAAGACCCATTGACAGAAGAAGGAGGGCAAACCTGGGAGAACACTGCTTCAGCAATTGGTTTCAACAGTTCATGAAGATGGTGATACAATACTTTCTGCATATCTTATACTACAACCCAGGACAATAGGCAACCCACTATTTCATTCTTCATGAGCAGCACGCAATTCATAGTTCTGTTTCAATCATTGCTTCCCAGGCCTGCTTCTGTAAATCCACCCTGTACTGAATTTCACCTTGTCCAAACCTCCTGTTAATTCTTCCATTTGGTTGCCTATAGTCTTGCAATTGCTTTATAAATACTTTATACACTGGTGTGTTTAACTGACCACTCTCTGTCCCATCTTTCATTAGGCACTAATTGGATTGCAGCACAGTTTTTGCTGTTATCAATATTAGCACTGTCTTCCTCATTGATCTTTCATTTTCTTCTTAATGATGTTACTTCATCCACTGTCACATTTTAATTCCTCTTTGTTTTATTGGAGGTTTTATGTCCTTTTTAAACTAAGCTCCTTGATCAACCATCATGTAGTCTGGCTCTGCCATGCGTCATTATCCCTCAGTACTCCTTTGGCTGCAATCAGAGGTAACTGATGCAAAGAAGTTTAATGTAAATTTTAATGACCTAAGAAGCTTCCATTAGGTGTTTTTGAAACGCAGGTACTGACTAAGCTAAACACACTACAAAAAGGTGACAGAGTGGTTTGCAAAAATAAAGGGACAATTTTAGTATTATTTAAAACTGTGTAATTGTTTGTTCTCAGTTTGAAAAGAGACTGCTTCAGAAATGCAATACTGAAGTTCAGTCCATTTCTTCTTTGTTGCAAGGACTGAGAAAGCTGGGAATTGAGGATTAACATGGGACACATTATTTCATTATTCATGGGACATATATATTATTTTAGCTGTGACAATGAAAGTCTGTAATTAGGAGGTACTTGAATTATGGAGTAGACCAAGCATCAATTAAGTTAAGTGAAATGTTTCTATTGATTATTAAAAAAAACCAACAGATTGGTCTGTGATAGCCAGAGTTTGATGCAGCTGGTGGTGAAGTTAATGCTGATTATGGGGAATAGAAGCCAGTTTAAAATGCTTCTCACCTGACCTTCTGCACATCTTAGTGTTCTGAGATCTCAAAAATGTCTGAATAAGGATATGCACAATATTAAGGATAGAGGGTTGCTTTTCCTATTCAAGTTTCCTTTAAAATTGTAAGAATGGTCTACAGGTTTTGGCAATTGAGAAATGTATTATTTTTAACAATAGAGATACAAATCTGAATTCTCCTTTCAAATTTATTTCATAGTCTTTTGAAAAATAATTTTAAAGGGTTCACTGTTTTTCTGAGGGATCAGACTGAAGAACAACATGTGACATGAATGTGAGGGTCTTAAAGAATGAAAAAGAAAGAGAAAGCCCAACACCTACTTGAGAATTGATCTCTTTTCAGAATTCCCAGGAATACTACTCTGATGTATGAGATTTGAAGCCAATGCAGCAATTCTGCCAGGAGTCCAGGTCTCAGTTCCCATACTTATTTAGATTTCTCTTACACATAGCAGATGATGCTGTGAAGTGTGCTCTTCCCACAGAAGGGGGGTCCCTTAGTAAAGAAACGTTTTTTAGATTTAAAGTCTTCAGCCATTTTTTCAGTATGAGATGTATGCAGTAGAGAAGGCTTTGGAAAGAAAACTGCTTGGAATTGGAAGTAAAATTAGGTCCTTATAAGTTTCTGTCAAGATCTCAGGAGTCACCTATTTATACCCTAACATAACTTTTGGGCTAACCCTTTACTGAAAACTCTTAATAGGCAGAGGTGACAAGTTCCAACCAATAAATGGCACAGTTAACTATTTTAAACGTATTTTCACCCACCAAGTTATCATCTTTATTAATCAGTCCTGAAAGGTTATTTTCCTTTCACATGTTTTAGTTATGAAGGAAACCTGTAAAATAAGCCTGACAGAAAAGATATTGAAAAGAAAAGATAAAAAATAAGAGAGCAAGAAGCCTGATTTTTGATTTGCAAAGTTATATCTAGGGCCTAAAAAATAGTTTCTGAAGATGACAGCACAAGGCAAATTGTATTTTTTTTCTGCCACAAAACTAGGATTAAAGCTTTGAAAATAGTTTTTAAAAATGCATTCCAACCATGCTGCATACCAAGTGGACATCAAAAATTTATCTTATGGCTATAAGCTACATATATAAATAACCTGAAACTCCTTTTTGAATAAGAAGCTGCAGAATATAATGAAAAGACACTTTGTTGTGATCATGACAAATATATTGTGGGGTTTGCTGACACATTCAGAGCCAGCACACTGACTTTTTACAGATGTATTTTGTTGTGACAATCTGAGTCAGAAACTAAAGAAAAATGGGTTCCTCCAGGAAACCTCCTATGACCCTTTAATCCCTTCCAACCTGTTCCAGTTCAGGAATTCCAGCATCTACCCTTGTGATTGCTGTCTCTTGCAGTTATCTCCTCCCACCATGCCCTAACCACCCTTTCTCCTCATCATCATTTAAACTGCTCCCACAGCTCCTGGCTGGTGAAGGCATCCTGCTCCTGGTCGCGTCTAAAACAGAGCCGCTCAGATCCTGATGGGCTGGAGGGCACCAGCTCAACTTTAACAGCCTGCAGCAAATATTCCTTTGCTGGGTGAGGGAAAGGGGGACAGCAACAAACTGAAGAGACAGCTCTCTCCTTCTTCTGCCTTCTATAAGAAACTAAAGGAGCACAAAAGCTTTGTGATCTCTACTGAACCATCACATACGGCTGGAATTATTCAGTCAGCTCCCAAATTTTCTGGGAAATGAAGGGAGAAGATAAAGGGACATAAATAGTATGACTTAAAAAGCCCATTTTCCTTAGAAAGCAAGGTTAAAAAATATATAATTATGTTCTCAGCAATGGTGTTTTTAACTAGATGCCAAATAGTACATCCAAGTTTTCTTTTGCAAGTAGATTTTACAGAACCTAGGTAATAAAGAGAGCATCCAAACATCAGTGGCTAACTGTTCTCAAATGTGACATCTCTTGAGACTTACTACTGTGTTATTCTGGCATTGACTGACCTAAAACTGCACACTTTATGCAGAACAGAGAGAAATGTTGGACACCAAAGGGCTATTTGATCTAGTGGAGAAAGGCATAACAAGAATCAATGGCTGAAGCTTGCAGCTAGGCGTATTCAAACTTATAATGAGGCAATTTTTTAATTGCAATGGTGATTAACTATCAGAACCATCAAGTAAAAGGATGATGTTTCCCCAGTTGTTGAAATCCTGAGATCAAGAGTGACAGATGTTCTGGGACAAGCTTGAGCCCATTACATTATTATCTGGCTTACTACAGAGCTTAACCAGGTGAAATTGTATTGCTGGTACAATTGCTGGGGTTATATTTAGCTCAGTCTAAGTGAACTAGTGATCTCTGTTGGTCTTCAAATGTATGAACTGATAAAGTAAAGCTGACATAAGAAGCTGGAATTTGCAAATAGGTGGAGTTGAGGGAATAGAGGATGTTTCAGTTTGGTCGTTGAACAGCAGAGAAGAGTGGCTTGCTCTGACTGAAGCAAGTTTTATGCAGGATTTGAGCAGTGCTGAAAAGGAATGAGAAAGGAAAATAAACAGCCTAATCAAAATACTTTCATTTGAAAGCTTTTGCAGTAAGATTGTTTCCTTTTCATTGTGGGAAGTTATCAAATTATTAATTTTTTCCTTCAAAACACTGAAATTAAATATCTTGTATATAAAAAATTATTCACAACAAAAGCTGTGATTAATTGGCTGCAAAACTGCAATTAATATCTGGTTTTCATAATTTTTTTTTGCTGAATATGCAGTTTTACACACATTATATTCAGTTAGGCAAGCATTGAAAAGTATATTGATAAGAAAGCTTACAGGTTTAGCAATAAACATTACCATGGCATGTCGTGATTGTGAAAGAAAAGGTGGATTGACATTTAGAGATTACTCTAGGGAAAACTAGAAAATGGTTAGTATGACCATTAAGAAAATGTTCCCTACTACAGATTAAAAGTAAAAGTAGTTTAAAATAAAACCTTGATAATATTTTTCACATATTTTCTAATATCAAATTAAAGAAGACAGAGATGAGGACTGGAGTAACTGATACTTGTGGAAGACAAGGGTAGTGATTTATTCAGATTAACTTGTTTTTACAAATTAATCCACGTGACTGTGCCCGTTTCTCAAGCCAGGTAGCCTCGGCAGGTAACACTCCAGTGGGATCTTTTTGCTCAGCTGCCCCTGCATGGTGATGGCAGGAGGATGAAAAAGGGGGAACTCCGGAGACGCTGGGTCACAACGAATTTATTGGAACTCTGGTGTGGAGCCCTCACCTCGAGTGTCAGCGTGCCCGAAGACCTCAACTGACCCTCGACTGAGAACTTATAACTGGGGGTGTAACACAGAGGGGGGACCAATAAGGTTTTACAGAGAGGTGGCTCATATCATAAACAAACATATAAAACAACCATACAATGAACACTAGAAGATGACAATCAGGATTCTGCCCAACCACTCAACACCTCTCTCAGATTCTTCCAGAAGTGGGGAGAGACCCCCAAAATGATGGACAAGAACAGGAGGCTACTTGCCAAGTGATGGGCAGTTAACTGTCTCTAGGGGGAAAAACTTAGGGAGAATAAAGAACCAATCATAGAACTGTCACTGGGGAGAAAACAGGGATAAACCAAAAAGTGGGTAACAGAAAGGGTACAAGGAACAAACCATTTTACAAAAGAACATTAACTTATGAATTAAACTTAAAATTGAAAAATGCACTCCCACAAATCCAATGTAATTCTTGAATAAGAGTCTAACCAATATTTATTCTACTGAAATTAATCAAAATAATACTCATAAGACATTTAACAATTGTTTGGATATTTTCTTAATTTATCTCTAACTCTCAACTAATTTGTGTTCAAGAACTTTGTACAGGACAGTGTAGATTTTCCTACTAACCAAAAGGTATTTTGACATCAAGATGTTGAGTGGCTTTTTTAACTGTCTTTCTTCCATGGCTTCCCTGGGGCAGTGGTGCAATATACCATGGTTCCCCTTCTACCACTGACCTTCCTACATGGGCAGTTACATTTCTCCAGTTATGTTCAAGGATTAACAGTCAGCTTTATTTCTTGACAGTAAATAAAAAAATATCAAGGACTATGAGGAAGGTCCCAAACCCTGCTCATTTAGCTACTCTACCTATAGCAGTGTCTCAAGAAATTCATCAGAAGTGATCAAACGTAGATTCACCAGCTCACTCAGAGCTGCCTTGAAATTCTGACATTGTGCTGATACAGAATTATATATCCTTTCTGTTGTTGGAGCCAAATTTAAATCCAGTCCTCTTAAGTCTACTTCTGAAACATCATAATTTCTCCTCAATAGCAACAAGAATTGTTTTCATGTATTCACTCATAAGTGAATTCTCAACTGAAACCACACCACATCAGTACGCAGATTCACGAGTCATCATAACACAAGGGTCTGTTTGAACATGTCAGTCATGTCTGTTTTCTTCAGATTTTGGTTTTGCTGATCCCTGTGCTGTACACACAACAAATCTGACACTCTAAATTCCTAATAGTTTTTAGGCCATCAGTGAAAGTGTTTGCAGATTAAAATACAGTTAAAATGGCAAGGAAAAACAATTACAGAACTGAGAGAGGTGGTATATGAATTAAAAACAAAAAGGAATAATTCTACTTTCTAGTAAGGTAGGATATTTTTCCTACTCTTTGGTTTTCATCTCTTACCTTTTCATCCTGTAAATATATATTTAAAAAAAAAAGATGCAATTAAAATTTTACCTTATGCTTAAACTCAGAAATTGCACTCTAGATTACATTAATATATTCTCATAGTTATCCATGAGAAGCACATGCACACACAGAAAGGCACATATACATACAAACTGAGCAGCAGGAACATTTTAGTTACCCTAAAGGGGATTTTTGTACATTCTTATTTACAAAGGATAATGGATCCTATTTTTTGAAACTATTATTATTTTTCACATCTGAAAAAAAAGCACCAAAAATCATAAAGCTGGATGAAAAATCCTCACAACATATGTTATCTTCTGTGGTTACCCACAAATGTTAACATATGGAAAACATCATGGAAACCCTTGTTACGGTTCAGTCCTAATAGCTTTAGTTTTGTCTTCCTCTTATACAAGATTTCAACTTCAAGCGTTACCTTTCTGGTTCCAAGTTCAGCACTGACACTGACTTTCTTCTGAGTACTTCCACGTTCTGCTGTCACAGATCACTTGAGACTGCCCCTGCATTCTTCAGGTCATCATCAAAACAATGATTTTTTTTTTTCCTTTCAGTCCTCAGAAAAATCCCACAAGAAATTATGACCTTGCATTAAATATAACCTTGACTAGAAGTTCACTTAGAAACATTCACAGAAAGCTTTTATTTTATTATTGGAGCTAGCCACTGGCATCTTTTTGTCATCAGTGAAATCTATCAAATCTTACTAAAACTGTGCCTTAAGTGGGAGGGAGGTGTTTCAGATGCTACATAGCCAAGTTTTAGAGAAGAAAATTGCAGTCTTCTTTGAGAGCACTGAGATGAAGACCACACTGACAATTTTCAGATTATTCCTGTCAGTGAGTTTAACCTGACACACTGCAGAAATTAGTTGAATTAAGTCTAGAGAAGCATGAAACCAAGGAAATAAAGACTTCAGATACATGTAAATGTCCTTCTTTTGGAAGATGATGTTTAGTACTGCAGAGACAGAAATCTGCCTCTAATGGATGGCACTGTCAAATGAACTGCAAGACTAGCTGGTAGTCACCTTTTCAAAATCAGCCCTTCCCTAGGAAATGCTCCACCAGTTTGACTGATTAAGAGAAAAACAGCACTTCTTTCCCTAATGCAAAACGTAAGTGTATATTCAAGTAAATTATTTAAAAAACCCATGTTCAGCAGCAGCAAGACGAACTTGCTTTAAGATATTTACTGTATAAAATACTGCAAGCAGAGTTTTGGCTGGGTCTTCTCCAGTGCATATCCTGACCTCAGCAGATCAGTGTGCATGGAAATTGAGGGAGCAAAAATTTCCAGTCATTTTTCCTTCATCTGTGTTAAACAGATATTGTTCAGTTTGCTGAATGCCAAACAGATACAACATAGGTGAGAGACTGGTCTTTGCTCAATTAATCCTCTTGAGTACTATAAAAACCATCCAATGGTATAAAGAAAAACACTGCTCCATATGCTAATTCACTCTCTGTCCATAACCCCAGGCAGATCCTTTCCATTGACACATAGTACAATTGTAACTTGACACAGCTCCATAAAAATCACTAATGACTTTCTGCTCATTCAGTTCCTTTATTTCAGGCTCCCTTTGATCTGCATTTTAACAAAACATTGGAGGTGTTGTTAAAATCAGACTATGTCTTTTCCTCCTAATCTGATACTCCCATGACACACAGCACAACACAGCCCAAGGATCAACACTAAATCCACACACCATGATTGGTAGGATGCTTTACTTTCAGGACACCACACTGAGGTGGAATCAAACTGGGCAAGAAAAAGTCCTTGTGCTCCTTTGTGGAACATGCAGTCTTTGCAGTGTGCTCCACATGTGCCAGCAACTGCACCCACTGAGATCGGGATATCATAGAATCATAGAATATTTTGGATCAGAAAGAATCTTTAATGGTGACCTAGCCCAATGCCCTTATACAATCCAACTCTCTTCAATCATGGGAATTTTCATAAGATGTACAATTAGGACAACTGTCTTGCTATAAACCAATATGATCATGATTTAATCCAACCAGAAGTAAAAACCTCAATTTCAGTACCTAATTTATAGTCAAACCACTGCATGATCAGGCTTTTTTGGGTGGTAGTCTTCACAAAGACATATAAGTCTCAGGGGACCTTCTAACAGATATATTTGATATTTTTTCAGAGGGTCACTTCAGTTGCTAGACTATTCTTCTTATAAAACAAAAATAATTATACACCAAATGTGTGTCTATAAGTGCATTGCGAATCACAAAAATTACTGGTTCAATACTTCATGTTGAATAGACAAATGGATAGAGTTGGTTGGCCAAACCATCGTTTTAAACTGTTTTCCACAAGCCTTTTATATTTTGTTATCTCTCAATCATACCATCATGCAACATGCAGTTTAGTTGTTAAAATCTCTCTGAAAACTTCCTTGCATTATTTTGAAAATCGTTGTTGGCTTTTTTTTCCAGATTACACTTAATTTTCTGTTCATTTGGTCTCCAAGTTTAGAAGGTGATACTGTGTTCTGTAAATACTGAATATAATTGAGTGGCTGCATTCTGACATTAAAGATCATATTCTTAATATGTATATGGGTCACCTGTCCCACCCTTTGTGATTCCCAGCCTCTTATGTATCAGTATAATTTTTTTTTTGTATTTTAATGATTAGGTAGCCTGTGAACAATATAGGGGATACTTTTACAATAGTCATGTACAATTTTTCTAAAATTGTAGCTAAGGCTACTCCTTAGCCTTCTGAGAACACTCTCTGATCACTTGATGTGTGGTAACAAATGAAATTACGCAATTCCACATATGTCAAAATGGTCTAAAACTAGGAGATGGTTAGTAGAAAATTATACTAGCCTATGGAGAAGGCTAGTGAGAGAGAGAAGGAGAAGGAAGGAGAAAAGTTTTTGCAAAAGGGGGAATACAGCAATTTTTGCTAGATAATATTTTTTCCCTAGCAGATTCAGAAGTTGTCTGAGTAGCCTGAAGCAACATATATCTTTAGACATACAAAAGCATCTGAATGTTCTTTAATGAAGGCAAATATAGATTATACCCTCCCACCTAGGCACCGGGGTTTTCTAATTCACAGTCACTTGATTACTGACAAAAACCCCCGAATTCCTGTTCAGTAAAAACAGATCTCTTTGAGCGGTCCTTATCCCACACTCAAAATAGTTATTTTGTCTAAATTCAGAAAAAAAACAACCAGGAAGGGAGGACAAGCATTGATTAAGGAAAAAGGCTAGAAAGAAGATCAGCATGAAAGCTTCCAAATACGCTCTAGCAACTGTTATTCCAAAGACTCATGTATCCAGACTCCTGCTTTTGAGTGTGGCTAGTTGCTGAGATACAAATGAAGCAGACAGAAGTAAAGAGCCATACTCCTCATGGAAAAGATTTACAGTAGCACAAGGATTTCTGAAGAGAAACACACAAAAGTGTGTCCTTATTCACACAGACTTTTTAATAGTCATTAGTGACTGCATGATTAAAAATTTGTATAATACTAAATGAGAATCCCATCGTATTTTGACCATCTGCAACATCCTCTGATTCAGCAATTACTTGTATACCAAGTTTATGTTCCTCTTCAGTCTTGTAGTGAAATCAAGGTGAAATCAAGGTGAAATGACAGAGCCCGGAATGACAAACTGAAAAGCCAATACAAGATACTTGGGTCAGTTGGGATTCTTTTCTATTTTTGACACCAAATCCCAGTATTTCAGCTCACTGTTTTGGCGCACCTTGACCTGGCATTACTGCAGTTTCCAAGAGCAAGTACAGTAGACAAAACTCATCCCTCAAATTACAATTTTGTACTGATTCTGAGAAAGATAACCAAAGAAGAAAATTTCTCCACCAGGAAAACAGACAGGCATCCTCAATTCTTCGTGTGCGTGAAAGAAGAATCTCAAATAACCCACAGGAGCTATACAGACACTCAACATACCAACCATAAAACTGCAGCTTGTTAGCCATAATAAGCTTACAGGAACATTGTGTACTAACAAGTGCCATTACCACTGTCAATGCAAGGGTGGCACATGAGAATAACAATGAGTAAGGAAGATGATATATCATTAGACTTAGGAAAAATCAAGGATGTTCAGTTTCATTTCTCCTCTGCTAAATCCTTTCAAAACTTGTGTTTGAATCAAATCTTTGCCTAGAGCAGTGGAAAAAAAAAAAAAAAAGAAAAAAAAAAGAAAAAAAAAGAAAAAAGAAGAAAAAAAACCCCACCAAAACCATGAGTTTTCTGAGAGAAAAAGAGCTAGTTTAAGATCAGAAAATATGAAATCAGTAAAGGTTTTCAGACATTTTGAAAAAGAAGCAAAAGCAGCAGATAGGCTTAGAATTAGAAAAAACCCACAATATTTGAACAAATGATAAAACAAAGAATACAAGGAGCAACAACTTTATGCAACACAGGCAAGAAAAACCTGAATATATTTCAAAATAGTTTCACAGCTATCGCTAAGAGAAATTAATGAAGGAAAATTGGAGGACAGGAACAGAACAGGGAAAGAAAATTACAAATCTTAATAATAGAACCTGTCAAGAGAGGGATGAAAGTCAAGGTGCAATACTTATGACTTTATGCTTACTGAAATGGTTTGCAAGTGATGCATCACCTTTCCCTTAAACCTGGCGAATGCTACGTGCTTGACAGGAAGTCACAAGAAATCCTACAGTAAACAGCTGCAGAACAGCTGGGATTTTTGTTTTCCTCTACTCCATAAAATTCATGACTGGTTTATTCTCTGAACAAGAGTTCACAGCCCTGATCCAGCCTCACCAATTTAACAAGATGATCAAATATCACATTCCTAATAAAAAAAAAATTATCTTTATCCAGTCTAATGTGAGCATGGATGTTCTATCCATCCACATAAATGCTTCATCATTTTTCATACCTAATAAATTCTTGGCATCAGTGGTATTTTGTGACAGAAGGTTTAATGGATTAAAAAGTCCTGAAGGAAATGCTGTTTTGCAAAACATGTAATTTAACTTTAAACTGTATTTACTGAATGGTAGTTGTCAAGCATATACTTTGCCTTGTCAGTCAGTATGATTAGTTGTGTGATGCTTCAGTGCTTTAGTGCACCTCTAATAAGCTATTACTTAGCAAAAAGAAAGGAATAAAAAGTCTTCAATGGTCTGGAAAAAATCATTATCTAGTTTGCTCTAAACCTTTGACACCATGCAGTCTGTACCTTCTGAATTGTGCTTGTTCACTTTCTGAAGCCTTTTGTCAATAGTAATTTTGACGAGGATTTACTATTTTCAAAATATTCACAGCTTGTTTTCAAATTGAAATCAATAACAAACATTAGAGAAGAGAGAGAAAAACAGCATAACACAATCTACCCAGCATTTTCCTTGAGAACAGAAACCCATTTTATGCTGGATGGTGTCATTTAAGATTTTATAACAAACATTGGTAATCTTGTTACTTACCAAGTACTGTGAATGGGTGACCAGTAACGGATGAATCTTTTTCTTTTTTTTTTTTTCTTTGGCAGGACACAATTAGTCTGGGAGCACTGCAGCATGACACAGACGGATTGAGGACTGCAGCCTTGAAACACCCTTAAAACAGAATGCACTTTTTATCTCTCAAAAGCAAATTGTCTGTCTAATAAGCAACAAGTAGATAGTACATTTTATCACTGGTGTCCTTTTAAGTTACTTTAATAACACAGAGGAAAATTGCATATCATTTTACTGCTTGAAGGGTTTTTTTCCTTGTCTGTCCTCTATACAAACCTTCAGTGCAGGTAAAGATGCATATTTCATTTCTCCACACAGACACTACTTTAAAAGAAAAGTAAGTCTCATCCTGTTACCTAATGCAACTTGTAAAGCTGATGGGTTTTTTTAACCTATGCAAATCTTCCAGATTGGGTCCAGGGTTTGTTGTGGATGGTGTTTGGTTAATTTGTTCATCGTTTGCTATGTCCTGTAGTGTGTTTTCTTCATGGAGCAGGATAGCAGGGAGGAAGCCTTGTCCTGGCAGCTATTTTGAATCAAGCTGATCCCCCTGAACAGAGTGCAAGGGTTTGTCTATCATGGAAACTACTGAGCATGCCAAGAGCAAGCAGGATTCCAGGGACAGGGGCAGGCAGAAAAAAAGAGGTGTAAACCAAACACAGAGATGAAGACTGCTGGTAATGAGGAAAACTAGGTTCAGTCCTTCCAGAAAGAGTGGAAAGACTTGTCTTCAGGATGCACAGACAACTATGCAGAATTCACTTCATATGTGAAGTCCTTTAAGAGCAACCCTAAAGAGAAGAAGCTGTTTGACAATTAACCAATGTACAAACTCTTATCTTTGCTTTAGTCATTGCCCTGAGTACTGGTTTAGTTAGCTCTTCATTGGTCTTGTTCATATTCACCTAAAATCTAGCTGAGATTCCAAGCTAGTTTTCTAGTTCTGCGTGATCTCTTCAAGAGGAAAACATAAACACAATTACCCAGTCCAGGTTAGGATCCCTGCAGGCCTTGACTATTTTTAGCTAATTTTTAGCCCTTTTCCAAAGACAATCTGGCAAGGGGATATGAATTAATCTTCACATGCATCAACTGACCCTTGTAAGTTGACGAGACCTACAGAGAGCATGAAATTTCACAAAAGTATTAACTCCTGTAAATATGATGTAGGTAAGGGATACAGTTTCACCTGTGCTGCACAAAGACCTGACCTTTTTATCCTTGGTGTAGAGGATTTAGCTCTCAATGGACGTAAGCTTAACTGAGGTCTTTTATTAATCCAAAATTCATACCTTTACTGGTTTTTTCCTAGGGGGAATAAAAGTTCAGTAGGGAAAAGTATGAAGTTAAAGTCTAGTAGCTAAAGGCACTAAAAAGCCATGGTGTTTTGGCTGTGGATATCAGAGATGTTTCCATCAGCTGAAAAGAAAGGGCAAGACTGTTCACTACTAATTTTTAGTGTCCTTTGGCCTCATTTTGAGATACGATCTATTCTTAATTTAAGAGAGGATAGGACTTGCCAAGGAAAACAGAAATACAGGGATTCACAGTTGAGAAGTGTTGGCAGCATGTGTCCCTAGAAACAAATGTTTTAATGAACACTTCAATACTGTTCTTATCCACAAAGCTTTATAGAAGGCACAGCTAACTGTGTGTCACAAATGTGACAATAAAATGCAGCCAAATAGAAACAGAGTCAAATAACAGTTCTGTAAACATTAAAACAAATAGAATATTTTTAGTCCTTTTTCTGAACCACAAAACAGGCTGGAGTTTCAGTTGATAAAAAGCACTAATTATCCTGACTCAAGGAATCAATCCAAGGATACATCAGGAAATGCACATTACAAAAAGATGGTCTGGCCATATGTTTTCTGGCAACGTCTGAGGTTTTTGGCTGATTTTACTAAAGGAACCATCATAATTATAACCCTTAAGCAAAGTTAGGTAGTGTCAGGACTAATATTCTTGAAACATAAAAAGGTCTAGATTGTGCTGTGAGGATAAAGCAGCAAGCAAATGAGGACACTGAGAAACACGATTGTGCGGCAACCGGAAATCATTTAAACTCCAGGAAGCAAATCCTGTGATTTTAGCTATCTTAAATTCAAAAAGGGTTTATAAATAAAATAGAGAAGTTTGCCTGCTGCAGGCTCCTGGGATATCAGAATGTAAGAGCATTGCCACTCTATCGCAGAAAGACACAACCATTGTTCAGAGGCACAAAACCTTCCATTCCTTTCAGACACATTTAGCTATTATCTGTACTGAAGTACTAACCTTTCTCACCTTTGTGCTTCCTTGAAAAGCATGGCAGGAGGCCAGCGAAAGGATGTCTTTAATGATACCAGAGTCTACTGCAAAACTCAAAGCCTTTAGAGATTACAGCAGTCATAACTAGTTCCACATACAACGTGTCCCAGAGGAATGTGAAAAGTGGGGACAATAAAGGAAGCATGCAACACAAACAGTGTTCAGGAAATGCCACAGTAAAAGGATGGGAGTTTGAAGAGATAAAAATTTCCCTTCAGAGCAACAGATGACCTGCTTACCCTCAGCAGAGCATGTCGTGGTGTATGCAGCCACAGCACATTTCATAACCTCCCAAATAACCCCAATGAATCACATTGAGCTTTATACCTGTGCCTATACTCAGGTTGTCCATCAGTTTTGTTTCTCACCCCTGTTGTGTGCCCAATACAATATCCTACAAACAATGCTGCCTGCTCTACATGGTGTTATGTAGAGAGATTATGAAATCCCTTGTACTTTGGGCATAGAGCGGTGACTGACTAACTAGAACTGCAAAGGAAGGTGCAGGTCACACCCAGGTTTTCTTTTCTCTGACCCTCCTCAGGATAAAATTAGCACTGTTCTCTTAGACATCTGTTGTAATGGACAGTGCAGCAGATTATTACACTGTAAACTACCCATGGGGGCACCTTCTTTCTCACCCATCACTAGCAGAGGACTGTGCCCAGAGGAAGCATGATACTGTATTTTTGCAGCTGGAGTGAAAGGATCAGATCTACAGGGAACAGCTTACCCTGAATCAGAAAATGCCCCTTTACACATGCCAGCAGGAAGATTATCACACAGTGCTCCTTTCTAAAGTGTTTAAGGTTATCAACCTGCTCTGTAATACCTGAACAACATTCTGGCTTTTCATCTGTAACTGTTACAAGGTGCTATTCATCACTAAAGGTTAGTAGCTGGAATTTAAAATCACAGTTAGAAAACAGTAAAAAGAATTCTGAAAAAGAGTCCCAAATAAACAAACCAAAACCCAAGCAGACTCCAGTTTTGTTCCCTGTTCTCTGACAGAGGTTAATCACAGTGAGGCTTGTCTGCAATACAAGCCAAAATTTTATACAGATGTGAGTTAACCTTACTCACCTTTCTCAGCAATGGACTAATTCAGATTGCTATAATTCTGGGGCATTTATGATGCTAGCCCTCACTGCTGGCATTTTCTGAGAAGGTCCAATACCACTGCATAGTCTTTGTCTTCCTAACAGTACCCACAGTGTTGCACTGCATGATATTCAAGTCAAGCACTTAATACAATGCTTCTCCAGAGGTGCTGAGTATGGGATACCATACTAATTCCAGAGAAAGCCAAGGGACATAGAGATTTTCTCCACCACTGCCCTTTCAGTGTGATAAAAATGAACCAAAGTTAATCTCTGAAAACGTAATGAAAAAATTATATCAGCAAGTCTGTGGTTTACAGTGACAGTACTGTGATGTTTAATTACACTTACTGATAATTTCCAGAGGGTGCAAGCTCTGAAAACATACACGTGAACAAACACATGTACTTAAGAAGGAAAATATTGAAGGTTTAGGAGATTATTAAAGGAAATTTGCTATGGAGTCTATTCACAAGGTCTCACCTTTGCATCTGAAGACACTGCGCTAAAAAGTGGAGTCACTGCAAAGGAAATATTAACTCCTCCATGATCATGGTGCTCACACAGGTCTTTAGAACGAAACTGCCTCCACTGCTCCCAGATGCTTGCCCTTGCAACCAATGCTGTCCCACACCACTATGTCCCTTCCGACCTTGCCTCCCCTACTGGATCTCTCAGATACTCTCCCTTCTTCCAGCATTGGACAAACGCATGAGTCACCCATTAACCATGGGTGTAACTGTGATAGGTGGTGTGCAAGTAGGAGACTCACCTGAAAATATAAATAAACAGAACTGGAGCAAGGGAAGAAGCCAAAACTCAGTAAAGAATACACCACTGACAGTTCTGCAGCTGGTGAACTATGACAGCAAGATAGGCAGAGAGGGATTGGAGAGGACAACTGAGATAAAACTAGCATTAATCCTACCCCATCTACTCTCAACCTTGCACCTGCATGACACATCCCAATTTATTAAGGCTCAGAAAAAAAGTCTGAGGCTGAAGTTCTGAAGCCTGTTCATGTAAATTAAACTAATTTTGGACCAACCTCTCATTTTCAAAAGCACCAGCCACTGTTCTCACAACTCAGTTTTCAGTATCAGCTATCCAGGTCCTTTGTGGCTCTCAACAGAAATTAACATCAGGTTCACTTTTGGCAGTTCTGAAGATCAGTAGGGCCATTTATTTAAGAACTTAAATATTGACTCAGATCTGAGCAAATGCTGAGTCCATCAGCACTGACAATTCTAGTACTGAAAAAGCACTTTTTACTCTCTGTCATACAGATTTTAACAGGGGGAGACATCTTAGCTGTTTACTCTGATACTGCTTCTTCTTAAAATACTGACCACATCATGGTCGATGTGGGTACCAACAAAAACAGGTAGACATATCTGTTCTGGATAAAACCCGGGACTTCAGTTTTGATTAATGTGACTGAGATAAAATTATCTTGAAAGAAGCATGATGAGTATCAGATAATGCACTTTTTAGAATCCGGAATGTGTCCAACAAGTATTTTTTTCCCGTATCTGCACAGGACTCTTTAAATGTGAAAAAAGGAATGAAATGTTTGTTTTAACCAAAGCCCCACAAGTGGTGTTGGAAACCACAAGTTCTTCAGAAGAGGCTGTAGTTGATTCAATAAATTTTTTAATACAGACAATGTTGTTTCATCCCATATTCCTGCTCCATCAGGGTTTTTCATTCACAGCATTAGCTGGTCTTCCTTCAGCTGTTCTAAGACAGTGAACCTCATCACTGAGTTTGTAAAAATACAAACTGCTGCTAACCAGCTGCTGAATACTCACACAATACCATATAAAATATCAGTATCAACTGTCATTTCATATAAAAAGAGATATTCCTCAGAAGTTCCCAAAAAGTATTGTCCTAGTTTCAGGTGAAAAAACATGAAAAATCACACAGAATTCAGACTTTATATATCATATACATTATATGTTAAATACCTACTGCTTTAAGAGCTAAATGAGATATATTAAAAATATATACCTACATATGTATATATAATTTAAAATGGACACATAATAGATATGTTAATTTTATATATATATATATATATATATATATATATATATATATATATACACATACCTACATGAAATTTAAATCCTCAAGCAATAGGGTGGTTTTGGTTTTCACTTTCAAATGTTGTTTCACTAATAAATTTGGCTCAATTAATCTTAAGAACCCACTCCTACAAACACAAAAAGCTGTCATTTCAGCTAAAATCTTGATAAATTGTCATCGCAAAATAGAAATTTAAACCAGAATTCATCCACCCTCAGACTCATCTTCATTATGAGAGTCAAGGAAAACTTTGTTTTGCCATGCTAAGCATTCAGCTTTTCTGAAGATGCTTTGTCTTAATCCACCCTATAACTCATCTGATGATCTAAATTAGAAAACCAGAGTGACTTGACTGCTTGCAAGCAAGCATCTACCACATTATATTTATGAAGTAGGATGTTCAGTGATATGTTCAATTTAAAAGTTCTTTATTTGAATCTGTCTTCATCTGAGTTATCTTCTTTGAATATATTTCAAAACAGCACATGCTTTGCACAATGAGTCCTACATATTGCTGTGATAGAACACAAACAAAGGAGATTAACTCACTTTTTTTGGTACCTACAAGAACTGACTGAACTCTGATTCTGGGTAATACGCAACCTCAAAAAGTATCCACTTCAACTTCCTTCAACTATATAACATATTTTACCACTGTTTGGATATCTTGACATCTGAATTTTCCATGCCTGCATTACATCAGTGGGTTGTCACCATCTTCTGATGAGTATGCCCAGTGCTGCTTTGTTGTCATTTTTAATTAATAAAAATCTTGTGCTATAAAACAGAGATTGCTTCTTTGTAAGCTTTCAAATAATGCTATCACATTCAATCCTAATGTCTTTGCTTCATTCTTCAAAGCTTTTTGTTGTTTCAAGGGAAGGAAGGAAGGCAGGAAGGAAGGAAGGCAGGAAGGAAGGCAGGAAGGAAGGAAGGCAGGAAGGAAGGAAGGCAGGAAGGAAAAGAGAATCCATAAAATAAAACCACATTATCTTTTTTGTGGCTGGTTTTGGTTTCTTTGGTTGCTTTTTGCACTGGGGTGCATAGGACAGAATGAGTGGAAACGATAAGGAATAAAAACTTTTTTTAAAAAAATATCCTAAGTTGCATGTATCCCTAATAAAAATATCTTCATGCTAATTGCAGTAAAGTGTGAATTTCTAGAATGAGAAATGTTTTACCTATACCTATATGAATGAAAACCAACAACACCTGTGTGCTGTATTTAGCATCAGAATAGGGCACAGAATTACATTATCTGTAGTTTCCTCCATCTCCATCAGGACAGAGAACACTTCTGAGGATCTGTGCACTTCTTTCATCATTGATTATAAGTAACATGCATTTAGTTTCTGTAGATTCTTCTCTTCTTTGAGGCCGGAACCACCACTTGCCAGGCTTTTCACGTCTCTGAGTAGCTAGCCAAAGGTTTTTGTCACTGTCAGTGGTTCCAAGAGTCTCCTCCTGTCTTGCCCTGGCCAGCCTGGGCACCGGCGACAAGTGTGGTACAGCCCAGCAGGCTGGCCAACCAAGCCGATCTGGTGGGTCCTTTTACCTGCGTGGCTAATCGCGATGATGGCGAGGAAAAGGATGACTCTACAGAGGAATTTCCACTGAAGTTTATTGGTACTCAGCAAGGCACAACCATATCTCCAGGATGTCTGCCTCTGCAGAGCGCAGACTGCCCCAGTGCAACAACCTTTATTGGGGGGAGGAACAAGGGGAAGGGTTAGGGACACAACCAATAGGAATAGACCAGGGTGTGGCTCTGCATATGAGGGGTTTCTCCAGGACCTATCCTGGAGGGGAAGGAGGGAGCTGTCGGGATCCTGTCCAATCACTCGACAACCTCTCTGGAACTTTCTAGACCCAGGGTGAGGCCTCGAAGTGACAGGACCCAGGGGTTACATAACGTAAGACTGACAGTTAACTGAAACAGGGAACAAACCACGTATGGAAAGAACATGGGGGGTACAAAGAACAAACCATGAATACATACGTTAAACAACTAAAACTGAAAAACATACCACTACAGGTATTTTAAATCTGGTGGCTCCCTGTGCTTTTATGGTCTGTGGTTTAGTTTATTTGAACAGATGTGACTTGAAACTCCTAACACTTTCTAGATGCCACAGCAACAGTTTGGTGGCGCACTTGATGAACTGACCTATGTCATGCACCACTGTATTTTGACTGACCAGAACTCTGATCTGCTTATAAATGCAGTTTGAAATAGGTTGGTTCTCCTTCAGAAAATCTTGTGAGATTAGCTGTCTCAGAAAATTGCTCTCTGCAGGCTTTAACAAAACAGCAGAGATCAAGTGAAGCACTTTCATGCGTGGTATACAATTCATACCTAGTCTGTGGTCACCAGAGACTAACGGCCTTTGAAATGAAAGCAAGCTGGGAATGTAAAGGGAAGCATCCCTCAGAAGCTGAGGGTAAGTAATTTCAGAGAAACATATTACACATGTCCCACTACACTTTCCAAGAACATAAGATTGTGTGCTTATAGTACATATAGCACAAGCCATTAACTGATAAAATCCCCATGCTCAGTTAATCACTCTTTGTTTACAGTCTATGTGGGCAGTACAGTCTTCCTGATGCAGGCACAGTGATGAGGTTGCTCTGAAAAGAAGGTCAGGCTCCAACAGTCTGTCAACTTTGTTCACTACAAGCATGTGCAAAATATTTCTATAATAGAAGCACTCGAAAACAGTCTTTAAGATTGCCCAAGACCCAAACCATATTGTTTTGTTCTTAAAAAGAATGGAGATTCAATTCTGAAAACACCATCATCTTCCAATTATGTGCAGGTGATGTTCACAGCACGTGGACAAGCTGAATGTAGGTGTCCAAGTCAGGTGAATCCAGGTGAGCAAAGCATATTGACTTAAACTCAGCTTGAACTCAATGCTCAGTCAGTGTGATTATTCTCCTTCCAGATCTGTCTTAGGTCCAGTGAGAATGCTGCCCATGAGAGGTTAATTCCGAGCTAGAAGGACAGTGTTGCTTGAGTTTTTCCCTTCAGCTGGACTATTTGAACTACTCATTTTCCTGGGTGATGAAGGTTAGGTGTGGGAAACCTCATAATTTCCACTGAACTACAACATGACTTCCCAATAACACTTCAGTCCTTCACCACAGTGGAGCCACACTGTTCCTTCAAAGTTGTTTTTAAAGTAGTACAGCATAGCTACCCTAAAGCTTTACAAATTAATTCAGAAGATTTTTTTGTGAAGCATCAGTGCATTAAACCATGCTGGAGCTAGTTGTAAGAAAAAAGTTCTTAAGCTATGGTCATAGTTCCCTTCCTTTATTTAAAATCCTGTTTACAATCTAAGTCACCTGGAACAATGGATGAAATCAGAGAACACTGCATGGGGAATGCATTCTTTCATAAGGTGCTCTTTTTTTGCCTCAGAGCTAAATGCTAATCAGGGATTGCATGTTATCAGCTTCCAAAGAGTTACAGGTTTCATGGTCTAGTTGTGCACTTCTCAAAATAATTTCTGCAATTTATCCGGCACGTCATGTTTTATTAAATAGGTAGTTGATCACACATCTCTTTACAGTAATTAGACAATTTGTTCAACATTTGGAATCAGATTTGCATGAGGAGTTTTTTATTGTTTCTTTGATTAAGAAGCAGAATACAATATTTGCTGCTTTAGGTGAAAGATATGGGTAATTGGTATGATTTGGGAATTGACTATCCTGTTACTTAATGCTAGATGCATTTGCAATTTTAAAGTACTAAAGATTAGCAATGTTCATCTCTCCACACCCCAGCTAGCAACTGTTTATTATATTAATTATATTATATTGTATTATTCATATATTATATTATTTATATACGTCCTCCCCTTTGTCAGTATCAATGGATTTATGAATAATTATGTGTTGACAGGAATAATTTTTCTATAGCAGAATTAATTCTGCAAGCTTCTGTGAACCACTGACAGCAAGCAACATAGTCAATATAAAAAGTTCTCAGATCAGGTGCCAAGATTTGCCCAAAATTTCATAGTTTTTCTGAGCATATTGTGTTTTATTATCTGGTTGTGAATGGCTGTTAACATTAGCAAAACTGCTGAGTGACAATTTCAAGGCCATAAAATTTTAGCAGTCCCTACTGTATGTAGGTCTGGCAACTGTAATTCATGGCAAGAAGTTTAACTTCTGTTTCAGAAATAAAACAGCAGTGAAGATCCTATCGTTTTATATCTCTGGACTGTCAGGTAAAGCTTATATATCTTACAGTGCTTATCAAATGGCAGCCTTCTGAGAAATAAAACTGACAACTAAGTGAGTCTGAAAATTAGAGGAGTGTAAATTCCAGAGTCGCTGTCAATATACAGATTACAATCCAGGGACTGAGAGCTGTTTCTTATGTGGGTATGAAAATACTCATATCAGGCCTAGGGGTGTTGGTAGTTCATAACAAGTAAATATTTTACACTACATTATAATTAGAGAATGAGGAGTTAAAGTCTCCATCTGTTGAGACCATGTACTGCACACAACCTGGAACTTGCCCCAGCACAAGGTCAGTGAAGACAGATGAGCAGTTTGGCAAGAGTCTGGATTCAAACTCCTTGCTTCTCAACAGTGAATTTCACCTGCATTAAAACATTTGTGCATGTTCAGATCCCACCTCTGCTAAGATCCTAGCCTTAGTGTAGAGAGGGAATAGGAGTGGTACAGTTATAAACTCACAGGCACACAGGTTTTGTAATCATCAATAATGGCATTAACACATGTGTACGTAAGCCAAAATGACAAATTTCACAGAATCACAGAATGCCTTGGGCTGGAAATCACCTTGAAGACAAAGTCCAATCCGTTTCTGGCAGCTACAGATGCCATCCTCTGACATTTACCTGTTAAATCATGCTTCCCGTTCCATATAATTTTTTCCAAACTGGAACCAACTATATCAAGTATCTGGTCTAAGCAGGATTCAATAAAGGTTTGAATAAACTTCCTGGAGCTCAGACAAGAAAACATCTTCCACATCACAAAAAGAAGGATTGGTTTTGAATGGAAAAATAATAGTTTACCCTTCTGAGAGAAAGACCAGTTAGTGTTGGAATACCAAATCGTTGCTCTCAGCATGGGTTTTGTTTCATCTTTTCCATCACAAATCCTGTGCTTTAGAGGCTTTAATTATTTTGACAGCATTCCCAATTACCTGGTCTTATCTTCACTTTATCTCCTGGGAACTAAGGCCCAAATAAGTTAAACCCAAAACTGTCAAAAGCATTCACTAATGTGGGGCACTTAATTTAATAGCATCAAGCCATCATCCTCCTGAATACTTAGCATTTCACAGGACCTTGAATGTTCAAAGCACAACTTCAAGTGATTTCAGCTGTAGTTGTGTGCTCAAGGCTTCCACAGATCTGTTCCTGGATATTTCATGCTGAGCACATAGAAATATAAAACTAACTCACAGTTAGTGGCCAACTGTGAAAGAGCTGACTTTTTGTTCTTGGCTCTGTTTGAATTTGCTCTGCTTTTAAAAAGGACTAAACCAGACCATCATACTCTACACAAACCTGATTCATTTTTAAAGCACAGTTAATCTTGTGGGCTAACTACTAGTGTACTGCAGGAGGCCAAAAAGTGTTCGTGAGGTTTGGGTTTAGCTTGTCTATTTGTTTTAGAAGGATAAGGAAATCTGTGCAAAAGCAAAGGGCTCAAAAATGTCAGCAGAATTTTGGCAGTGAGGTGAAGAGTAAGGTATGTAAAGGAAAGAGTGTAGGGGAGTATGGGTGAGCTCTCTAACATCTCTCATGAACCTTAAGTGCCCCATTCCAGCTGATCTGAACTTTGATGTGTTCTTGTCCCCAAAGGCTGACTTAGCTGCCTGTGTTCTCCAGGTTACTTCAGCAGCAGAAAGTGACCCCATAGCAGAGGGCCAGGACAGACCCTCCCACAGGATGTGAAAAAGAATGTGGGAAGAAATGACAAATGCCACTGGCGGAGACATCTCCCCTTTCCCCAAAACACATAGTACTGCTTTATGCTTCCTTAGCAGCATAGCAGCAAGCCTTGTTGTGTGTGAGGCTGTGCAGGCAAGAGGCATCCTGGCTGCTCAACAGCAAGTGCTGCTATGACAGATGGCCCAAGCTGCCTTGAAGAAGAGACAGAAATCGTATAGTCAACAAAGCTAAAGACCCTTCAAAGGGTGCCAATATATTCTTTCCAAGGGACATTTCATTTTCATTTTTCCACTGTAGGTAACCACAAGCTTTGTGCCTGGTACTGACCTTGTCTCCAGATGCACATCCAGAATGGAAGGCAGGTGGATAAAAGTGGGTAAAAGAGCCTCCAGACACTTCCTCATTCCCAGCCAATTGATTTTGCAGTTGAACATACTTTCTAATGTAAATTGTTTTAGATGTATAGACACCAAACACATCTAACAAATGTTAGAAATCTCATAAAGCCTTGAAGAATATCATTGTCCCAGAGCCTGAGAAAATAAATGGACAGCCAATCTGCTGTGCAAGATCTTTCCATCCATCTCTGTCTAATATTCAGAAAAATCTCTAATACCCTTCACCGTGGTTTCAAACTAATAACACTTGCATACTGAAGATTCCCATTAAAGTTAACAGTTTTCTTGATCCTTTAAAGAACACGGGAAAGGAGTATAACAGAAGAAGGATTACTTTCTCCTTTTTTGTGTACTTTGTAAGGAAGGTAACACCATATGTCACAAATACTGAATAAACCTGGTAAGTAATGTCCCCTGCCTGCAAAGAAATGTGCAAGAAGACACTTTAGAAGTCCCAAATTTATTTATATCTATATAAATTGATTCAGCTATATTTTCACTTCTTTGAGAAAAGCAGGACTTTCTAAAACACGAACAGACCATTAAGGAGATGGCACTGCATGAGTCTACATGCCCAATTCCTTCATCGGGTTTCCACTTTTACTGTACATCTGCAATTATTATCTCTCTCTATGGAGTTCTTTACTGTGATGTTTGTTGCTAATTTCATATGCAGCAGAGCTTGGTAGCTTTGTGTACATTGTGCTCTGTCAGGAGGCATTTGGGACCAGAAGATGCTGTTGGAGCTTATGCTCGTTAAACTGCCTATGACATGAATGAGAGCTGCTTGCAAAGATGAGAGACACAGGGTGACCTCAATGTATACAAAATAAGACAACTTTAAAAGAACATTTTCCTATAAGAAGCTGCATCATTAACTGTGTAACTTAAAATTGTCTTTGGGGACATATGTATGCATATATGAAAAGAGAAGAATGCCTAATGCATCTAGCCTTGAAACATCAGTACAAGATTAGGAAATGACTGAATTATTTAATTTTTTTCCCCTTTGAGGAAATTCTAGGTTTTTTAATTTTTTTTTCAATAGAACAGGAACATTATATATTATAAAATTCCTCTCCCCCTAATATTCACCCACGACAAGTTGCTATAACAGGTTTAAGAGGAAAATGTTCTCATTACAACAACCAAATTTCTTTTCTCTCTTCCATTTTCAGTCATGCTCCTATAACCCAATTTACATGTCTTCATATTTCCTGTTTCCTCTTTATTTGTCCCCTCCCCTGTCCTTTGAATAATTTAGAGATGGTTATCCAAATATACATGGTATGATCACACATCTCTTCATAAAGACTAAATATCATATTTAGATGATATTTCTACCAATTAGGAACCATTTTTTCTTTTTCAAATCAGATTCCAGTATATCATTATTCCAGTACTTCTTGCACAAACTTATTTTACTAAGAATTGCAGTTACTTAACGCTTCTCAGTTCTTACTTTTATTCTTCTGATTATATATTTTTCTGTTCTTACAAGCCCTTAAATCATAGCCTCATCTCTTTCAGAACTGTATCAATGCTTAATACTCTGTTTTTCCTGACTATGCAGCCGGACTTTATAGGATTACTATTCTTTTTGACCCCTATTTCCAAAGCCTCATTTTCAGCCAACTTATCCATACTTGAACTGAGGCAAAATTTTACCTGCCATTTCCAGGTAGTTTAAAATTATTTCTTTATAAAGCTCCAGTAGACTGTCCAAACTGCAGATTCATTTCACATCTCCCTTTTACTCCTCATAGGTGTCAGCTGTCAGTGAAGGCTCTACATAGATTTGCCACTTTGCAAACTCAAGCTCCTCAAGACCTCTGCCATTGCAGCCCTGGATTGCTGTGAGCTGCTCCTAAGCTTTGCTGGAACAGAAGTTGGGGGACATGAAATTTGAAACAGGAGTAATTTATTTCCTTATATCCCCATTGTAGCCTGGGCCTATTGCACCCTGTTTCTTTCACTGGTTTTTAGTATGATGACACATAACTGGAAATGCAGAAAGAGAAAAAAGTTGAAAGGAGAAAGGAAACTTTTCCAGAAAGCTTAGGAAGAAGGAGGAAGACTGAAAACAAGGATAGTGGTGGAATCAAAAACAAAACAGCATTTGCACTGAATGTGGGAGGAGGTAGGGGAAGCTGAGCTGAAGAAGGGAGGGAAAAGAATGAAAGACCTGAGAATGAGTGCAACAGTAGCTAGGAACAGGGCAAGAGTCTATAACAGAAGAATAAAACAGACTAGGAAAGTGGAAATCTGTAAATGCCGGGGAGACAAAAACTAGAACTAGAAGCCAGGAGACATAAGAACACAAATAGCTTAGCAAAAAGATGAGAAGGGATGAGAAGCTGCAATGCAAGACAGCCTGGGGAAAAGGGAAAAGATCCAACGTGTGAGCCTTGGAGGAAGCAGTGACCAAAGTCCTTGTGATCCAATACAGCAGCCTCTGTGCTCCCCAGTTCTCTGCTGTCAGCAGCACAGCACAGCAGCCTTGCCATGCAGGCACACAGCACCCTGCCCTCCTTGAACACAGGTCCAGCGATAACGATTTGTTACATTCCATTAGACATTTTGTTAATTCAAGTGGGAGAAGTCTCTGCAGAGGATGAAGAAACATTTACCCCTGCTGGTGACCCCAGCAGGTGTAGATATAATGCCATATGCTCTAATGACTTGAGTGCTTATCTTTTAAAAGCCATATACAGCTTATAAAAAATTAAACTATGCCTTTTTAAATTACTTCAGAACTAAATTCTTATAAATGACAAATTCACCAGTCATTTTTATATACAATATTTTTATTCTCCTTCAACATTGGAGCCATATATTACTTTTTAAAAAGATCCTTCCTCTCTCGCTGTACTGAAGGACTAATATTTTCGGAACAAAGGATACGCATCTCCTGAAGAAAACCCACATATATAACACTTGCCTCATTTTTTTCAGAATGGTAAAATAGCATGGCAGGGACATATAAAGTCATTCTCCTGGGGAATTGCATCTACCAGAGATTATATGGGCCTACGTGGTACAACAGCTACACTATAGTAGAAGGGCAACATAAATTTCTCTGATATTTTTCAGTCAACATCTTTCCAATGACAGTCATAATGTGGTCAATATTTTTGCTGGTGTACTTCTGAAAAATCCTGATAGAAAATCTGTAAGGTAATGAGGAAGCAGACAGCAAATTAATATACTAATGAGTAATAAACATTTTAAAAAATATTAGGATTAAACTTTACAATTATATAAAATCAAAGCAAACCATTACTACTTAGACTTTATATTCTATCAGTTTATATAGACACTGGAAGTACCTCTTAGTCCATTTGCAGAACTTTTTCTAAGTTCTAAATAAATACTTCAGAATGAATACTTAACTTGGGCTAAACCTCACTTTTTACATATACAATTGTAAATATTTTAGGGATGTCAACAGAATGAGTGTGCACAAACCAGAAACTGACATCAAAGGAATACAAATCCTTTTCATCAAAGCTCAGGTGAAACTTGGACTGTTCATTCTCCTAGTTCCTGCCTCTGCCTTCTGTGACAGGGACAGTGTGACTGTAGGAGCTGTTCATGAAGACTGGGGTAAAAAAGACATTGAGTATCTCAGTCTTCTACATATCCCAGGCAACCAGGTCTCACATTTCCTTCTGGAGAGGTCCTATATTTTCTCTAGTTTTCCTGTTATCACCACTGTACACATAGAAGCTTTTCTTGCTGCCCTTCCTGTCCCTGGCCAGATTTAATTCTATCAGAGCTTTAGCTTTCCTAACCATTCTTAAAGGGTGAAGACTTTACTATGTCTCTGGGCAACTAGTGCCACCGTGCTTAGTCACCCTCACAGTAAAAGAAAGAAAAAAGCTTCTTCCTATGTCTAAATGGAATTTCCTCTTATTCAAACTGTGCATGTTTCCTCTGGTTCCATCACTGGATACCACTGGAGAGAGTTTGGCTTTGAGTTCTTTACTCCCTCCATCAGGTATTTATACACATATATGTATCATCATGCCTAAGAACATGGTGTAAGAGAGGGAGTAAAACCTCTGAGGTTTTACTCGTGCTCTGAGGCAATGAGCATGAACGACAGAAATAAGTTTTATTTAAATTTCACCTAGCCTCACATAAAGTCTTATACTGATTTTTATTACATTAATAGTCTAAATGTTCTGCTAAATGACAGCTTAGAATTTTTCAGCCAAAGAAAATAAGCAGGCATGAATGTGAAAGATGCATACCAAACACTGAACAGCATAAAGAGAAAACATCCATGAACAATGTGACATATTCAAGTCAAATTTCAATTGATTAGTCACTGCTGAAGCAGAAAATGAATACAGGTGATAAAGTGTTGATGAACAACTTCCAGTATTTGTGTGGGCAGCCATAGACAGACATACAAACACCTTCAGTAATACACGTTCCTTCTGAAGCTTATTTTTTTCACTTAATTTTTCCTATTGAAAAAATACAAAGGACATGCTTTAAACACAGTGGAAACTGCTGTAAGAAACCTGGACTTTCCTGAGCCTTAAATTAAATACTTCTAGTTGTATTCAAATAAGTGATCCATACAGTTCAGCAGAAATGTAGATTTCAGATCACACTTTGTACCTATAATATTATTTCCTTTGCTTATGATTCAAGGACAAAACTACCCTGCTGCAGCAGTGACTTGCCACTATATATGCAAGTGACAACTAGAAACTGTGACAAAATCCATTTACACAGATATGAGATTATAAGTTAAAGTAAACACACCACTGTTCAATCTAAATTCAGATCATTTTCATCACTATTCACAACAGAGAGGAAAGAATTCTGAAAGTTTTTTTTAATACATCATATTACAATGAATATTCACAAAATAAAGTTTTAATAAAAGACCTAGAGTTGAATAGTTTAGAGAGGACATTTTCAAGTGCTGTACCAGTGTATTAGATTATTTGACCCCTTTTTTCACCTGTGCCTTGTATCATCTGAGATATAATAACATACTTACAAATATGACCATGTACCTAACTGTCTTACTCTGACCTTGTAAAACCACTAAAGCCAGTTGCAGTGTTCAAATACAACACCACATGGCATTATCAAGGCTGAAAACTAAAAGTAAAATAAATGCAAAGCTTTTGTCATCAGGCTTCCTGACTTGCATACCTTACCTAAACAGACGAAAACTATTCTGTCAAGCAGAACCAGTGTTATTGCTACAGTCTTCTATCTTGAAACTATTGATTTGGCCAATTTGCTCTGAAAAGTCTAGAAGCCATTTAAATGCAAGGTTTTGCTTATAATTACTTCAATATTTCTTTCCAGAAAAGAAAAATATTTATGATATCACATGTTTAAATGCTTTCTGATTATGAAAACATAGTAAGTGCTCTTATAAATATGTATTTAAAACCCTGGAAAGGTTTTACAAACAGGTCATGATCTCAAGGTCTGCAGGTCTCCAGGGCTTCATGGATGTCCACTGCACAGTAAAACTCAACCTTGCTGAGCAAGTTAAATGATTTGAATCCTATGAATGGAAAAAATCAAACTTCTGTTGCCACAAGGTTTTACACTGATAGTCATGTAAAAATTTGAACCATTTTAAGCACTATTACAGTTATTATATACATTAGTTAGTATACATTGAATTAAGTATACATAGAAGGAGATCCCAGTGTGATTGACCTACTGCAGGTCCATAAATTTGTAAGCACATCAATTCAAGGAAGTTTATTTTTGCAGCTCTACCCATTTCTATCCATTAATTTTTGAAAAAAAAAACCAACAACTTTTCCATTTCTAAAGTGTTGTTCATAGATATATTTAATACTGAATTTACTGTAATATGTATATCCACATTCTGCTTTTGCCATGGAATAATTACAGCTCTCAACATTTGATTTTGTTTAAAAAGTATTCTGGAATTTCAAAATTATAGGGCATCAGCATTTTCAGTGGAGAACATTCTGTCTTCGTCAAAAATTACAGAAGACCAAAATATTGTTGAACACCAGCTTTTGAGTTTCTTGGCCAAACAGAGATTCCTTCTCTGGTGTGATTTTGACATTTCTCTTCAGCTAATGAAGAAACAATTATGGATGCTCCCAAGCAATTTAAAATGTCAGCGGTCAGTTTAACCAATTTCTAAACAGCTGTATGACATTGCCTATCATGTTGTGCTGTGTGCCACCACAGCTACACATAAAGACCATTAAAAAAATCAGCCCAATCAAAAATTTACATTTCTGTAAATTTTATGAACAGTTTAAGGAACAGCTCAAGTAAAACGCTCAAATTCTAAATATACTCAATTTTCCCATTTGCCTTCATATCAGCTATAAAAAGTGCTTACTCTAGTACTCCTAAAGTCACTGAGATTCTCAGGACGGGACAGACTGTCTGTTCTGTCATGTGCTTGTTTGCTCATGTCCCTCAACCATACCATGAGATGCTCGTGGTACCAAACCTGGGGATTAACACTAGGAGTGTGGCTGTGCAGAGACTGCAGTACACAAGGGTGGGAAGCCAACAACGAGACACACAAAAGGGAACGTATGATATGCACTTCTACTCCCATTGCCAGACACAAAACTGACACTCCTGAGTCATCACGACAGGGTCCTATAGAAAAGAAATACTGTGAAAGCACAACAGTGAAAGGTACTGGCCCAATCTCTCTGCCTCTCATCTTTCCCCTCCCTGCTGGAAGCCACAGGGGTGAAGAACATTCAAACAGACTGTCAGAAGTGTCTAGACGGCTCAGGTACAGAAAGTGGTGAAAGGCAGGCACTCAGAAAAGGCATCCACACACCAGAATAGTTTGGGACAGGATGAACTATTTCCTAGATTTTCTTCCTCCTCACTGATTCAAGATATGCACCTTTGTATCTCACCTCTCTCCCCCACCCTCCTAAACTACACTTAGATTTGAGCATGAGGTGTAGCCAAAATGTCTCCATAGCATGACAGAAGGAGAAAAGAAGAGACAGAAAGTAATTCTGTTTTAAAAATGAACATATGAATAGTAACATTATTCCTATACACTGTTTTTCTTTTATTTTTTTCCATATCGAGGTACAATGTAATTAAAAACCAAATTCAACCAAACCAAGCTGCAATGTACCAAACCAGAACACAATAAACTAACAAACTTAAACCAAAAAGCAATAAATTATGCCAGTGAAAGATTATTGAATGATTTTTCTTGGTTTCTTTATTCATGATGACATGAGAAAGAAACTTTTCTTCTTTAAAAGCCAGTTTGACACAGGTTTGTTTCAAAAAGCAGTTAAGGGAACAACCCATGTTAAAATGGTCATAAGTATTTTAATTTTAACTAAAACAGATGCATAGTTTAATAATTGCACTACAGCATAATTTTTCTCACTACAGGTATTTTAGTTCCCTATTTTTCCTGTAAGTGTAACAATGCAGTCAATGATTAAATGCAGAATAAGATCCAAACTTCTAATTTAAATACAGCCATAAGAAAAACAATTGCAAGAATCACATAGAAAGACAAAGTATTAATGTTGCTCAATAAGAGTGAGAAATACTTCAAAAACTTCTGAAACTCTCAGTTCTCCATTTGTGCAAGTCTTCTAAAGGAAATTCATAGTAACCAGAGTTCCTAAATATTTTCTCAAGTAAACACTAATAGGCATGCTGATACTGTCATACATCCCTAAACCCTACCTCCTAGAGGGGTAAATTAGAACTATATGAATAAGGAAATTTTTAAGGTCAGCAACAAAGAAAAAAGTAAAGAGTAAGGATAGGATTGATAAAATAACTTGAATACAGCACAACTTTTTTCTATTCTTTCTGTTACTGATATTGAAAAAATACTTTCTGGCCACCATGAATTAAGATAAAGAGATATTAAAGAATTAAGACAGCAAACTCAAGGTTGTAAAAATCAGTGGCTGCCATGTGCAGCCAGGTCACCCTAGAAATAAAAAAAATCATTATATTAACTCACAACTCAAGGAGAGCCCCTAGCTGGACTACTATGGCAATAAGCCTCTTAACCTTATCATTGGCAAAGTTTTACTTGGAGCTGCCCTTCCTGTATCCCCTGTATGTGTGTTTCCCACCACTCTCTCTGTCAAGAGGAAAATAAACATACCACCATTACTGACATTTAGTGAAACTGGCCTAAAACAGGGCTTCAGTTTCTACAGACTGTTAATGAAATTCCACCAAAAGGATGGGTTTTTATCATGAAACTATAAAAATGAGAGGAAAAGGAAAAAACAAAGAAGGAAGATATTCACTCACCACTCAGTTGATGCTTTGTCTTGGTGAGCAGATTCTGTTATTTCCCTTGTCATTGCATTATGTGATAAACTTTTCTGTATACTTTCTATGCAAAGGTCATCTTGGGGGACTGGTGATTCAGGGACAATATTTTTTTCCTCCATAACACAAAAAACTGATTTTTTCAGCAAAACACAAGACCTGTTCTAGAGAACTTCCTCTCAAGAGACCAGGTCCTTAAAATTATTCATGTGCTTTCTGAGAAGCAGCTGGAATGGTTAGATTGTTGAAATGTATTGTAAATTACTCAAACCCTTAAACTTTATTTTTTTTTAAACTGAAATTCAGTGCCACTGTAAAACTTGTCTCCTTCAAAAGTTCCATTCACCCTCTACTTTCAACAGGGAGCTACAAGGAAACAGGGGGTGGGGAGGGGGGAAGATTAATACAAATTTCAATTAATTTATTTCCTGGAAGTGGTAATGTCTTTTGGGATAAATTTTTAAGGCAGTGGAATTTTTGGGCTGCAGCAGAGCTGACAGCATAGTGGTAGCTGCACAGACATTTCTACCACCCCAAAGGTCATTTGCAAACTGCAGTAACTCTAAAATGTCAACTAACTGATGATGGATGGATGCAAGTACTCCTATAATTTACTTTGGCATCTGGATTGTGAACTCTGTAAATTGCAACCTGGCTATAAAATGAAGGAAGTTCTGTGGCACAGTGTGCATAAAGGAGTTGCTAAACAAATACAAGTACTGCATCTTCCCTGTACTAATTGCTGATGTGGGTTAAAGACCTGCTACAGGCTGGGCTTCTGTGCCTTTTGTTTCTTAACACAGGAAAGTCAAAAGAGAAGGGGAGATTTTGTTCCAGTTTGGTTTGGAAAACAAAATTATCTGTAGAAATAGAACAGAACATTTTTACACATCCTGTCATTCACCCCTGCACGGGGGAAAATTACGTGTTTGGTGTTTGCATACTAAGAAAACAGCTACCTGTTTTCAACTAACAATTATCTGATCAGTTCAGTCAGACTCAAGTTTGAAAATAGTTTTTATAATGCATATATTCAAACTCATGGAAAATTCCCATAGATAAATGAATTGCAAAAAATCATATTCCTTTTTCTTTTTTCATTAAAAACCCCTATAGAATAGAGTGAAAATTAAATCAGTGGAGTTCCACAGAAGTGGTATGAGTTTCTGAACAAATTATGGGAGAATCTAAAGCATTTAAAGGTAATTTGAGGTGTCTGGAATACATAAATATATCCAGGGGGTCTCAGCTCATTGGGCTGTTAGTCTGTCCCTGACTTCAGTTTTAGTTACTTTATCTTAATGTGAAACAACCCATGTTCAGCACTAATAAATTAGTGTTTTTGCAGGTTACAATGATTATAAATGCATTCTATTGTGTAGGCAAAGAATGAGTACAATTAGCAGAATCCCAGGGGACCTCAGAACTAGCATATAAATCTCTGCACATTCTTAAACTGACAGTAGTTTGGCAATCACGGCTAAGAGGACTCTAAGGACAGCTGGTGGCTGCAAGTCTCTGTACTGAAGAAGCACCAAGAGCAAGCTGACCAAGTATGCTTTGTTTGGACTGGGTTGCAAATTCTACACACAGAAATATGGCCCATATCTGTTGTTAAAGTATGATTTCATAAAGAAATTGATTTCAAGAAGTGATATTTTGTTAAGGAAAAGGAAATTGAGTACTCTGTAAGCCTAAGTAACGTTTCTCCAAAGCATTTTTATTTACAAGTTAAAAGTTGCAATTTTTCATATGCAGCAAAATATCATTTTCCAGTCATGCTTCAGCATTAGGGCCCTGACCAAAAAACGAAGTAATGTTGAGGCTTTTTAGGGTAAAATATTATATTACCATCTCTCATGGTGTCCTAATCAAACCATGTCTTCTCAAATCAATGTCCACAATCTCTGAGACAATTTAATTAACACCAATAACCTGAATGAAAATATAGGGCTACCATTTAGTTTCACAACTCAGGCATTTCTGATATAGATCCAAATTCAAAGAAAATCAAGGAGCAAGGATATTCACTCATCCCAACTACAGTAACAATAGAACAGGCAGCTGAATTCTATACCTATTTACACTTTAAAATGGAGGCACTGAAACAAAGATCAGAGACTGCTTTATCATAGGTCAAGTTATCCCCAGCTGAAAGCTTTGGTACAGAATAGTCACTAAAATGATTAGTCCTCAGAAGTGTCAAGCTATACTTAAGGAAAAAACATTTGCAGAATTGGGATCTAAAACATCTGTCTCTGAAGTAATTCAAGGAACATTAGTCACACTAATCTTTTTCAGATTTCATTTGCACTTGAAGAGATATATTAAAAGTATTCAACCAACAACAAGCCAGTTGTTCTGAAATGTACTCTTTGAATCAAATTGCACTAAAGCAAATCCTGCACGGGGCAGATTGTTATAGGATTCATGTTTTCCCTGCAAATTCTCCTCTAAAGATTATCTAGGTAACTCATTCAGTAAAAAAATACACTAGAAACATCTGCTTCCACAGGTAACATCTTAGCCTTCTCATGAAAATTCACCTAAATTTTTAAAATGTGACAGGAAGGATTGTCTATTGAAGAACCTGCATAATTTGTTTAGGCCACATTAACAGTTACCAGTGGGTCAAGGGAGTTTATCTTTGCCTTCTGCTCAGCACTGGTGAGACATACTTGGAGTGCTGTGACCAGTTCTAGGCCACCCAGTACGAAAGAGATCTAGAGAGACTGCAGAGTCCAGGAGAAGGTCCAGAGACCTGTGGCTGTTCAACATGGAGAAGAGTAGGCTCAGGGGACTCCTATCAATGTAGATGGATATCGGAAGGGAGGGTGTACAGAAGACAGAGGAAGACTCCTAGTGGCATCCAGTGACAGGACCAGAGACAATGGGCACAAACTGAGACACAGGAGGTCCTGCCTGAACATCCCTTTTTTACTATGAGGGTGATTGATCACTGGCAAAAGCACTGCATAAAGCAGTATGGGAGGCAGTGATAAGAATTACAGTCAGTTCTCTTCCAGGGGCATGTCCTACGTGACAGGATCATATCACTTCTTGCTGACTTTACCTCCTGCCCTTCAAATGCTATATTTCTCACCATAAAATAGGACCAGCACACCAAAATTAATAGAGGCTTGAACCTAGATTACACAGATCTAATTTCAAATCAGGGCTGAACCATGAAAAGTAAGGGTTTGAATTCTTCCATCGGTAACAATTTTACCTGCAGTGAATGATGAACAATTTACCTCTAACAATGAAATGTTTGAAAGACTGCTGTACCTCCTGCTCTGGGCATCGCTGCTGTGATCTGCTATACTTGCTTATCTTTTCCAGATAAAGCCCCTTCAGGGCTACCTTTCCTGGGTACCTTGAGGGGCAGACAACTGCAGAGATTCTCCATTCTGCTAATAGGGTGGCAATTTCACATGCACAGCTGTAGAATTTTAGCCTTTTATAAGTCTTCTAGAGAAAGGGGAGTTTCTTATAAGTTAAGTATGATACCTGGGTAAGTCTGTCTGTTCATCTTATCTGGAGTGCCTGACATCAACTCTGATAATCTCAGCATACACACCTATTTCTGAAAGGCTCAGAATGTAGTTATAGCAACCTGGTCTGATAACAACACAAAGTGAGCCATATATTTTTCCTTATTTTCCATTCAGAAACACATTTTATTTTTCACCTGTTTGATTTTGTACTGGAAATATCATTCAGAAAGTTTGTGTAGTTTCCATCCTAGGCAGTTTTCAAGGGCTGACAAGATAAATCACTGAGCAACTTCTGATCTCAAACCTGCTCCTGCTTGGAATGGGAGGTGAACTGCAGATATTTTGAGGTCTTTTCATCTCATTTTTCCTATGGCCCTATGTCAGGTTCTCTGCTTTATCTAAATTTTGCCACAAGTTTTGCTGGTGTTTCTACAAAGGTTGTAAGTAGAAAATAAAATCTGACTGCTCCAATGTTGGAGCCATCATCAGGTCGTCTAAATATGAGTGCAATTTTATTCTGATATTAAATGTCTGCTAACATGGTCCTTTCTTTTTGTTTCTAGTTGACTGAGATTGACTGGGTTTTTTACCAGGTTGGACAGATAAACTCAAGACGAATTTAGCATTGGATTTTGTCTGTACAAGTAAACCCTACCATGGGTACTCACTAAAATATCAAAATATCATTTGCATTTTGAGTTGTGATCACCTGCATTGCTCAAAACGGCTCCTGCTTCCTTCATTAAATGGCAGAGACGTAGAAAAGAAAAGCTGCCAGATTAATTTCAAGTTTCTTATTATTCTGCTGAGAGAGATAGAAAAATAAATGGGGAATTATCATATTAAAAAATTCTCTTACTTTCAGTTTGTCTGAGTAAATTAGCCCAGGTGAAATTTTTTTTCAGGATAATGAAATGGAAGATCCCCTCCAATACATGTCAGAGCTCTTAGCTACTTTCAGCACTGTATATGTCATATCCTTCTGTAACAATGTGCTTTTCCTGCATAAACATGCTGTAATGATGAAGTTGCAGTTGGCCTCAAGAGTTTCTACATCTTGCCTTTTCGCTTGATTAATTGCATCCAAATCTGACAGTTGGTGTTGAGGCTGGGGAGCCTCAGTCAAGAGCTTTCTTAGCTGCATTTCTTAGCTCCATCCTTTTTCATGTCTTGCAAGAACAAGCTATTAAGTGGACCTGCTGCTGAGAAGTAAATTATTCTAATAGAAAACATGTTTTAAAGCACAGTTTAGCATAAAACCCTAACCCTCTGACAAGCATGTTGATGGTGTGTCCCTTACCAGGTTAATATGACTTTATTCTGCTATCAGTTGTGCAGGGTGGCAAGCATCCTTTATGTGAGAGAGAAGTGGGAATTAATGGATATTGGAAGGGCTGAATGAGCCAGCTGGGAGCCTGGGGAATGATGGGGGGAGAGGATGGGGGTGGTGGGAGGGGAGGGCATAGGGCTTTTTCTGGATCTCAGTAACGAAGACCTAACCACAAGTGGCTTAATAAAATAGCTTAAGACAGAATAAAGAAATGAGGGCAGATATCGCATGTAATGTCTTATATCCCTTCAGATGGCTGGAACCCCATGTTGGTGCTGCATTGATGGATGGGATCTGCACAGAAGGTTATGGGAAAGTCCATCTAGGTTTTGTCTCTCTCACGTCACTCCCATCTGCCTTCCTACCCTTCCTGCCCAATGCAGAACATGGGCAAGGCTGGTTAGGGCTACACCATTCACAGCAGTGCGTCACAAAAATACAAAGACAGTGAGCCCAAACTGAATTACAGGAAGTTACAGTCAAACACAGCAAAACCCCTGTTTTGCCATGAGTACAGACAAATCCTGGAACACAGTGTACAAAGGGGCTGTTGATCCTCCATATTTGGAGATACTTGAAACCCTGCTGGCTCTATGCAGTCTGTGCTGGCTCTGTTTTGGGCAGGGCAATTGAGCCAGACCATGTCCAGAGGTCACTTCCCCCCACCCTCATGCACTGATTCCATAAACCAAAGTAAAATGTTTTGTAGCCTTCGCAATTTAAGTCATTATTAAGACAAAGTTTCTAGACAGAAGCCAAATCTTTTCTACTCCAGCTAGTATCTTACCCAGAAGATTAAAAAATGAAAAGAATGTAGGATGTGTCTAAACCAAATTATTCAAAAGCTGAGAAATGTAAATTACGTGACTGCCTTAGCAAACTCTTTTTGACACTTTCTTGAAAGATGATTTCTAAAATGTTCCTGACTATCCTTATCCAATTTTTTTAACTCTTTAATCAACATTAGTCATTAGATCTGTCAGCCCTTCTAATGAAACAGTGAATACAGTATCACCTATCTTCTTGTGGACTTCTATTTTGATGCAAAAAGGACATGGTTCAAGATTAAACTTTATTTTTCTCATTTTTACAGCTTGTTAACAAGCAATGAGATTCTAGTCACTATTAGCTTTGCAGTAGTAGGTTAGAAATACTTTCATGTCTTTAAGATGCAGAAAAAAATCTTCATAGCAATTTATACATTCAAAGCACATCTCCAAGCAACTGCAGCTGTGATTGCTCAGCAATAATTTAAAAGAAGCTTCAGGTATCAAAAGTCATATCCTTTGATAATGCATTTTCAATGTCCAGTTCTGAAGATTTCTGCTTAAGGAATTTGCCCTTTCTCATATACTAACTTTGTG
This sequence comes from Trochalopteron elliotii, assembly GCA_024734555.1. Lineage (NCBI taxonomy): Eukaryota > Metazoa > Chordata > Aves > Passeriformes > Leiothrichidae > Trochalopteron > Trochalopteron elliotii. Next base: position 3,533,062 of record JANPWX010000028.1, read on the forward strand.
GCAGAGGCAGGGACAGAAGGCAATTTCCCAAGCTTACATTCATCTTCTTTAACCTTTCTTCTTTACCATGTCTGTCATATTCTCTGCATAACACTCGGCTTCCTTATCCAATGAGGCAAGGAAGGACCCAACTACCTCCAGCAACCTTAATTCACCCAAGGGCACTGGACAGATGGACCCTGAGCAGTAACAGACACATGCTGTCCTTTGGAAGAGCTGTGGCCACTGAATAGAGATTGCTGAGTACACAGTCTGACAGCTGAAACGTATTTGTGAGTTTCCTGAACAGTCATTACAACTCTGGACAATACTGAATACTTTCTTCCAGCACTGGGTGAGTGTATGGAGAAAATCCCCTGTGTTCCTTAAAATTTAAAACCAGCACGAGAGAGAAGAATCATATAGAAACAAGCTGAGTTCATGTTCCTTAAATCAGAAAAGGTTTTAAATCTTCTACATCCACCTTTTAAACCAATATACAGCTGCAGACATAACAATTTTCCATACAGAGCAACCACAAAATGGGAAGAAACTACACTCCTTGCTAAAATGTCAGTGATTTGTTGGTCATGGAGATATGGCAAGACACCAACTCCTGAGCAGTTCATTTGTAGCTGTATTTTTTCAGGACATCAGCCCTACTTATCTGTTTTGGTTCTTCTCCTATCTTTGTTATTTTTTGTGGCTAGTGTTCTTATACACGAATGAATATTCAGAGCAGTTTAATCTTTGCTATTGGGTATTTCGAAACTCGTGATCTCCACTACGCCCTACAGGAATTTTGACTTGGAGTTCAGGATGGTCTGAATTTTATCCAAATACATAGAGACATTTCTCCCCCACACACTTTAAGATTGATCAGCCTGGTCAATCACATTCTATCGCTCCTCCAGTCATCATCAGTGACCTTAAGCTGGTCCTCAAGGAGTGATTTTTCCTAGGATCTCAATTGTGTGCTCAACAGAGAAGGAGAAATGACAAGAAAAAAACCCAAAAAACTAGAGGAGATATGCTAAAAAATCTGGGTGAGATAATGTACCCCTGTATAAGTTCCATTACACTGGAAGAAAGATTGCTGAAAAAAACCCATGTCATAATAATCTCCACTTAAGATGAGGTCCCTAGCAGCCAAATTCCATGTATATTTATAAGAACAGTTTGTGATGATAGTTAGATTTCCCAAGGATATTCTAGTGGAAAAAAAACCAAAAACGCTCCATGCACACAGAGTGCGAGCAAAAAGAACTGCAATGCTCACTTGTTCTTTTCTCCTTGCTGTACTGGAGCAGTATTTATTTTAAACTCTGTTTGACTTGATCACACTTCCACATTGAAAATATCTCTATTACTTGTTGCATTTGTGACTCAATCATTATTTATGGTTTCAGTTTGAAAGTCTTCCTTTGACTTAAGCAGTGAATTATCTATTTTAAAGTTTTGTCAAAGTCTTCAGTCTAGATATAAAATGAATATTACTTCCTTTTTTAAAAAAAGAAAAAAGTTTATATAATTTAAATTCTACTGTCAGCATTTGCTTATTCATTCAAGAAATCTGTGGGCCCAAATCACATCTGAGCTACAAAGTTCTACATTAATTAGTCTAAATTTTAAATAAAATGGATCAGAATAATTTCTAAAGATTGTAGAGAACTGGTGTGAGCGTATTTCTGATAGAGTCAATCTCATAGGAACAAAGGGAGTACTTGTTGAACAAGCAGACCAATAGGAAAGGACTGTTTTGAAAGAAGAAAACTGAGTTCCTGTTTGCAGCCAGCAGGCATAAAACTAGAATAGCTTTCCCTTGGTGAGGAAGAAAAGGAACTATCAATAACTGAGTAACTTTGAGTAGAGTAGGCAGAAAAGGAACTTGATATGCTCAAGCTCCATGGTACCTTTTATGACAAAGTTTCATGTAAACGGTCTGTTACTTTTTAGGTCACTGCCAGTGACTTCCAGGAATTCACTCTAGATCCTTCACAATAAAAGCATGATCCAAACAGCAACAATGAAGCTCTACATTGAACCAAATATCAACAAAAGTCGCGTTATCAGTCGAGGGTCTCACCGTCATAGAATCACTTGTGTTGGAAAAGGCCTCTAAGGTCACCAAGTCCAACTGTTAATCCAACAATGCCAAGTCCATCACTTAACCATGTCCTGATCTTGAACATTTTTGTTCTTTTGCAGAGGCATTCTCCTGCTCTCAGTGTTGCTTTAAGACCCTTATTTCTGTCTCTGCAGAGGAGTCTTTATAGGGCCAACAGCCCTCATTTGTACAGGGAAAAGTTGTAGTTGAGAGTGAAAAATAATTTCTGTGCAGGTAAAGATTTTCAGGAATGTTTAAATGACTCAGGAACCACAACTCTCTCTAAAAATAATACTGGCTTTTGAAAATGCCCATCTATTCCTTCTTTTGCCTGAAAATTGACTATGTCTGCAGTGGGTTTTACAGAACCAAGACAGTAAGGGGTGGTTCAATGTTTCTTGAAGATGAAGGACTCATCTGCTGAAACATGAAATAATTGAAGTTATCCCAAGTCAATGCATATAAAAAATATTTCATCTCACAAAACAGCTTACATTTTTCTGCTGAAGAAGTTATAATTTTGCTTAAGCAATCAGTATATGATTGAACAGGAACAGCCTGAAGTGAATATTTCATTATAAGGAATTTTTTCCTCAACTATACTCAATAAAACAAAAATTACTCTGACTTCCTTGTAAAACTAAAACAAATTTGGTCTTTTACTCTTCTGTTGTCTTGCAGCTTTAGTACAAAAATCCATTCCAGGCAATTAGCTGTAGTTGTCTGCTATCTCATATCTCAAGTTTAAATGCATCAACTGACCAGTGTAAATAAATTTCAAGTACATAAAATTGTTTTCGTTATGCTACCATTCTATCTTATAAATGTCTATAACTCCATTAAAGATATGAGAAAAATAGCAACAGTACCACCTGAGCAAACACTTCAAGTGCTGATGTGTTACACAGTAGTTATAAATTATCACACTCTTTTTCAATAATTACCTAGAAATAGTAATCCTCTTTTCCTGTTCCTTATTTAGCATCTTAGAATAAAACACCAATCCCCTAAATTCACGGATTGTTAAAAATAACTATACAGAACCTCTGAAGGAAGAAAAGGTTTGACTTCCGTTTCTGGTAGCGAAATATGTGTCATCACATTCCTGTTATAGAACCCTACATCACAGAAGTCAACATGGAGGACATATGCTATCAACTCTGCTGCAAGGCAGCACTTCTTGAATAAACATTGAGAGCAGTAGACATAACAGCACTGTAGGACCACTTATATTCCAGGTATATATAAATATATATATATACCAGTAAATTCCCATACTAAATATTGAAATAGATGGTAGAAGGTATTGACATGAATATTCTTATGGGAAAAAGTTCTTTCCTTCTGTTATATGAAATGTGAAAAGGATAACCCATGTGTTTAAAAAATCTTAAATTTGAATAATTTTTCAATTTGTTTAAGGAAACTTTTTTTTCTCTTATTTGAATTGTACTGTTACCAGTATGAATTCCTTTTGGCATTATTTAACTTTATGTAAATCTCAGTAAATTCAGTTGCATATCTTAGCTATTACGATTTCTTTTTCTTCAGACTATCAGTTAATATCTGCTAATCAAGTGTTTCCATTATTTCTGGGATCTATTTTTTATAGTAAATGTATTGGAATAAAAGGGCATCTGTCTTCTTCTTTAAATCTCATTTACACATATTTGCTCTTCCCACACTTTTCCTTCCCTTTCCCTACTATACAGATGATTACCACTTTCGTTTCAAAGGAAAAACAGGGTGGGGGAAAGAACAGTTCTTAAAAGCTAGGTCGGAAATTAGCTAGCAGCTATTTTCACAGAATTTTTTTCCCAAATCTTTATAAGCGCTCTTTTTCTAACAAACAGAAAAAAAAGGATTGTTTCATAAGACAGGCTTATGAAAACCAAACAGACAAATATTCAATAAGGTGCTATGTGGATACCATGGTAAAGGAAATATTCATATAATTTTTCATTCTCAAAAGGGTCAATTGTATAAAAGCCTGCCAACAAATCAGGGAAATACCGTGCTTGTTCACTGATGAGAGGACGAGGACCAATAGGTTACACTACTGAAGTGTTTGATATTTAGGACACCCCACAGAATACTAAAGTTAAACTGCTGGAGTTTTTATCAATGGACCTTTCCTCCCCTCTCCACCCCTCCACTCTACTCCAGTCCCCTCCCCTCTCCTAATTTCCTCTCCCCTTCTCTCCCCTCTCCAAAGAATAGTCCTGATTTCATGTAAGGAGTAGGGTACAAAAAGGTTTATGCAGACGATTCCTTTTTAAATTAAAAAAGCTTTTAGTTTGAAGTTCATCAATTTGCAATATCTTTTTTTTTTTTTAACTTACAGAAGAACTACATATTTAATTCTATGCCTTTAGGAAATCATCCCCAGTTTGTTGAAGCAAAACAAGCAATACTCCTTCAGAAGCCCATTACATGCATTCTCCCATCCATGCATGGCATTGGAGCTAATCAGGGAGTCCCCATGGGGCAGTCATGGGAAAATGTTGGGGCCACAGGAAAAGCTCCTGGTTCTTACAGGGAAAGAAAGATTCTCCTGAAAAAAAAAAAAATCCAGTGCATTTCAGAAGGGGCTGCCCATAAGGGCTTCTCATGTGTGAGGTGTGGGTTGACTTCATTACCTCCTCTGTCCTGCTCCCACCCTCAGCCCCAGCTTCCCAGCTGCTCTGGGGGAGCTACTCCATGCAGCACCCTGACACCCTTTCTTATCCATTATCTCAGAAAGCTTGCATTGTTACTGAAATAAGGCCACAAATATCCAAAATTTGGGGCAATTCTTGCAGTTCCCCACTTCCCATTCTCAAATTCTCTTGATTTTCTGGTTTTCTTTTTTTTCCTTTTTTTTTTAATTTTTTTTAAACCTGATATAATTTCTTTTGATAAAACTAAATGAAAATAGAAAATGTTTGGTATTTTCACAAAAAGGCAGTAGTGGATGGATAAAGTGAAGAAAGCCATAGCATTTTAATGCATTGTTTATTGATGAAGAGGTAAACACGGATCAGTCACAGTGCCAGTGATCAGTCACGGATCAGTCAAAGGCTGCCATCTCCCCAGGAGTAAAGTCATTCTCACTTCCCTCTCAACTCCATGCAGCTAGCTGTCATATTCCTTTTTTCAGTGCAAAGCCCTGCTAGGCATTGTTACGTGTAATCTATGCCACACCCAGAGATAGTGACAGACCACCTGGAGAGAGTATTGCACCTGTCAAAATTGGGGCATGGCTCCCAAAAGCCTTGAAGAGGTAAGACATCCACTACATTAAATGTTTTACCAAAGAAAGTATGAATGTTGATGGAGAAATTATTCTTGTGCTCAAAATTAATATTGTAAATATTAAAATTAATATTGTAAATTTCTTCCGATGCCACCAACCACGTTTGCAGGTTTAACTGTAATTACTGCATGTTCATTAAAAGAGAAGGTTGAAACTTTTGATAGAGTCTGTTGTTTGTGTGGGGAAAGTTGTGCTGAACCAAGAAATGAGTGGTCTTGCAAGAGCAACTGGAAGAATGATGTTAGGGTTGAGAATTGCCACAGGGAAATGTCACACCTGTGTCTTCCACACTTGTCAGATCTAACATCTTCAGAAACTTCCTGTCCACAAATCCACCATATGCAACTAAAGATTCACTGAGTGGATGGATGTCACCAGCTGTTTTCAAATGATCATGCTGTAGACACCACAAAGAGGTTTATGAAAGAAACCCAGAAGTAGACATGCAAGTTTGTTGCATGCAAGGGACACTAGAAGTCGTGTAGCTTTGTGTAATATTGAAGCATAGGATATAATTGTATTATGCTATCATGGTTTAGGAATGATATTCCCCAATTTAGTACTCCCACTAAACCCACATGCCATTCTCTCCCACCCCTCCAGTTGGGAGTGCAAGAGACAAAGATCATGGGTTGAGATAAGAAAACAAACCCTAAATGACAAAAATGCCAGTGACAGAGAGTATAAGAAAAGAAACGATTTGTGCAGAAAATGCCGGATTATAACAGACAAGTCTGGATGGCTCCCTCCACCTGACTGAACACCTTTTCCCTGGAAAAAAATCTCTTTCCCCTGCCCCCAGCAATCATGTCAGGTAGTATAGAATAACCACATCCTGGCCATACCCCCTGCTGTCTACTGCAAAACTTAACCCTGGCTGGAACCAGGACGTCTGTCTAAAGATCCTACCTATGTACAATTCTAGGATTTCTATTGTAAATGGAGCCCTTAACACTACCAATTTTGGCACCACAGTAGTTCTGTGGAAAGTCACCACATAAACCCACTTAAAATAATCATATTGAGACATAATAAGATACTTGAAATGTTTTTCTGAAGAAGAGACATCAGGCAGTTTGAGATGAAACTCGATGCTCTGTGTGCTTCCAGAGTTCATTGCAGCAGCACAAGATCAGTGCCAGCACAAGTGGGAGCAGACCAGCTGCTGCAGTGTGACATGGCAACCAGGCTGGCACACCCCACCCCACACAGCACAGGTTATTTGCTTCAGGAGCCCATCAAGCTGAGTCTTACCTATCACTGGGTATCCTCCAGCAAGTGGATGTACGTTCCCCTTCCTCACTCTGCCACAACATGTGCTGTTTTCACATCCTCCATTTCATAGTAAGTCAAAAGAAAATATTGCCTCCATGTTCCATGCTCTGGTGCTACTACAGGTTTAGAACTGTTCATTCATTTCTGTACTTTTTAATTAAATACTAAAGAGGATAAAAACCCAGTCATCCTCAGTTCTGGTACAAGAGGTCAAATCAAGTATTAAATGGAAAAACTATGAGGTGTGTAACTGTGTGGGCAGAACAGAATGAGATACAGAATCTTTGACCTCTGCATTTCTGGTTAAAATAAACACATAGCTTTATAGTCAGTTAGTTATAAAAAGTATCTTGCCATTTGACTCATTTCTGTATGCCAAACTTCTGAAGGAAATTTATTCGTAGTTATATTTGAATCACTGTCTATATGCCTTGACACTTCAAATCAAAACACTAGAGGAATCTAATGATTTTAATTCTAATGATTTAAAAAAAGAATTTAATTTAAGTCCTACCTGGTCTTCTGTATAATTTTACCACTGGGAAATCTCTCAGGAGTTGTTTCTAAGTCACAGACTTCAAAACCTGATGAAGTTTCTAGCCTGAAAAATCATCTTCTTGCTCCAACAAACCTATATCTTTTGGTCATTCCCTTAACATTGTACATCCAACCTTGATTTGTTGTTCCTCAGGCTTTGTACTGTTTGTTTTCCCATTGGAGGCATGCATTTTCTAAAAAGCAAAAAAACACCAGTAGCCAACAGTCATAATATCCACAATACAACCCAGAAGATACATACATCACTTCTGTAGACTTCAATAGCCTTAAATTGATTTGCTCTTTTGTCCATAACAGAGCAGCTGTGTAGTTCAGTGCAATCTGAAATCCATCTAAACTTGTATGCAGAGCCAATTTTACAGGGCAGTCATCCAATGTGAAAATGTGAGGTCTCCATACATAAATTTCACTTCTTCTCCTAGACATAATGCTGTCTCTGAGCCCATGTCTATATTTAGATGTCTGCATCCAGGATGTCACAGGTTTGTCGTCCTCGGTACCAGTCACAGTTTGTTTAAAGCCAGTCCATGTACACAAACATATTTCAGATACAACATCAGCTGAAGTTCACCAGAATACTTCTTGAAGTATGAGTCAGAAACCTCTATTTTACACCAATGAATTATTACCCTGCTCTACACATTCAAAGTTAGGAAAATCAAGGCAAATGGAAAAAAAAACTTGTTCATTGCAGTGTGTGGACAATCCCCATGAACTACAATAAAATGCCAAAATTGGCTTGTTTACTAAGAGCATTTTGTTCTGTAACTTTCATCCCACATACTGAAATCCTTTTCCCTACAGTTCCTATGTTCTTACCAACACCACAGACACCACACTGGGAGACATGGCAATCATATATGAAAAGAAGTCTGAAGAAAGTGGGAAAAAAAATGTAAGTAACAGAAAGGTACAGAATTAAAACACTTGAATATTTAAATCTACTTGAAGATTTGGAAGACAAAAATGCAATACAAACTTCACAATGTCCAAGTTTTATGTTTGTTACATGTGTTTTTAAGTATAGAGTTGCACTTCACAGAACAGTGGGGAAAAAGGTGTAGGTAGCTCTGAAACATTCAGCAAACATCCACACTGTATCTCAGAACAGCTTATAGCAAATATAAAGCCAATAGTAAAGCACAATAACAGCAGCCGTGAGGACAGTGGGATAGTAGAGCATCATCAGCACCTTTTTTGGGCATGCAATACTGGGAATTCATCAGAAATCATTTTCAGATAGACTGTACTGTGTTCTGCTGTAGGAAACTACAACAAAACAAAAATCCTTCCTTAAAAGCATCTCTGTTAATCTTATCAAGACAATATTTTCTTCTCAAGTTAAATCTAGTCATCAGTTAAACTCTGGACCATACATGGAGGGCAGACCTCATTATCTCCCAAAAGCATTAGTCATAAGTTATCCAACCAAAAGCCTGTCTTCTGCTGAAATCATCCTTGAGTGTCTGTATTTAGCATGGTTACAGAAACAAAATCAAAGAAATTAGTTGAATGAAGGAAAAAACTCACATAAGTGGATTCTACTTCATCTGTACTTTCTGCATAGCAGACAAAAACTCAAGAGACAGGGGTGCTCCCCTTCTTTAAGGAGTAAAAATGTTGATGTCCAGTACCAATTGGTGTCATGCAGACTTTTTGAATTTACAGAGAAAAGCAGAGACCTCCTGGGAAGGCTGTCCTCCAACACCATTAGCTGTGAAGTTGTGCTGCTAACCACAAAAGCTGTGCTGTGCTCATATAGTTCTTCCAGAATAAACAGAATAAACTCATTAAAACTAATACTAGCTGTTTCCACTCATTCTGCAACACTCAAAACCTCTTCACACAGCCTAAAGTACAAAGTTCCTGCTTTTCTCTCTTCAGTCCTGACACTGCCTTTCTCCAAAAAGAAAACGGGAAACATTGCTCTGAAATGAACAGCTGAAAACTGTAACAGATGAGGACAGCACAGCAGGATTAGATAAATGCTTAAGAAGCAGAAAGTCTTTTATTTTAGTATTTTCATGTAAATATTCTTAATGCTAGATAAAAAAATTAAAAGGCATTGTTCACGGGGGATTTCTGAATTTTTGAATATTGCTTTTGAACTTACATGTCAGTTAAATATATTTATCCTTTTAGTGCTGAATGCTGCCATAAAAAACAGAAGGAATAAGTTCTTGCAAGTTCTCTTCTCAGCAGCCTTTTTTTCCAGCACACTAGAAGCAAAAGCAACACAGGCACTGGAGGTGCAGATGCACTCCTCACATGTTTTTGTCAGCATGGAGAGAAAACTAACCCTTTCTCAACACTGTGCTATATATTGCTTCTGCAACTCGCAGCAGCAGCATGAAGATTTCTCTGACTTACCAGCCTTTTAGAGAGAGGCAAAGGCTAAATTTTATTATTATTAGCTTAATTTCTACTCTTTTTTTTCACACAAACACTTACTACTGGGCCCTAGAGAAACATTTACAACAGCAGACTCATTTCTTGCTCTTAATACAGGCTTTAATTAAATGTTGTTTTTTCCCTACTTAGCTAGGTGGCATGGGACACAGGAATTATTTGAAAGGACTTGGGAGTGGACTCAAGGACTGATAAAGTGGAATTAATCATTTCTATGCAAAAGGAACAACTAATTTTCTGTCAACTTCTTTTTAACTAGTCCCTGTCCAAAGCGCTGTGACTTGCTCCTGCAGTGTGTCAGCCAAGATTTCCATCAGGTAAAGAAAGCACGATTGCTGCACTACTCCTGTACTTGGGAAAAAAAGGAATATCAGATGTTTGTGACATGGTCAATATTGCTTGAAACCAGAATGCAGACACTCTTCATTTCTCACCTTTATTAAGCTTTTATCATACCTGAGAAATTTGTCTGGTGAACCCAAGATAGGGAACAAAGATAATTCACTGCTGCAAGAACAGACTTGCATTAAAATCTGCCTGCCTTCTCAAATTTTTAATCTGGCTTCAATTAAGAAAAATAAATTGATTTTTTTTCTCTTCTCTAAATATGAGTTAATAAACAAATCCCTAGTTGTATGTCTCTAGGCATTTGCCTGTCAAGAACCAAATTTAATACTTATATGCATGGGGATATCTTTTATGTAGCCAAACCTAATGGGAAAGGAGCAATACGTAACAGGGGAAAAACTCCTTTCCTGAGACAATGTGAAAGAAAGTTGATCATCTCTTTCATCATACTAATCTTAACTTAACAGGGATGGATACAAAGAAGAAATTTGGACTTCAAGTCTAGTATGCTAGGAGCCAGGAGACTAATTTAAGCTTAGTAAACAACAGAAAAAACAAGCCACAGGCAGCTTGGCCAACAGTTCTTGTGATCCACAGAGGTGTACAGACAACATGTAATTACTGGAAAAACACATCTAATCAAATCATGCTCTAACTCCTGGCAACACAGTATTCAGTCTTTTGCCTTTATACTAGCTTTAATGGGTTGCTTCCAGCAGCTGCCTCTGTCCATCAATTACCACCATGCCTTCCGAATTCTGCGCTGTTACTTTTGTCACTGAAATATAGTCGCTGTTTGAAATGGGTTTTCTCTCCTCACTGATTATTTTGTGGGACAGATACTGTTGTGACAGTGGCCACAACAAGGGATTTTGGTGTTTAAGAGCCCATGGACTGCTGGATGTGCATCACAGAGCTGAGCAGTCAGGACTTGGCTGTGCTTTAGAGGGTTGCTGGCAAACTCCTAGGGCAGTTGGGTTGTAGAGTTACAGGACGAGAAAGCATCTTCAGAAGTCATCTAAACCAACCTCAGTCCACATATTCACAGCTGTTCTACCAACTTCGTCTTGAAATCCTGCAGCAAGAGGGATTCTACACTTGCCTAACACTAAAGAATTTTTGGGTTCTTCCATCAACAGAACTTATTTATAAATCATCTTCTCTAAACAAAAAATCTGCTTCACTTATTGTTCTGTTCTGCATAAGACTGGAAATTCTGTTTTAAGGATTTACTTCATCTATTGAAGCACTTTTAATTTGAAAGATATGGGGTCTAAACATTTCAAATCTAGGAATAAACATAGAAATTTTATGATAACTCAAACAGAACCAACAGACCTGTATGCATTGCCATTACAGTATAGATTATTGCACATTTAGATGTCATTCTCTTTATTTGAAGTATTCCCAAATATAACTGTTGAAACTGAGAGCAGGGGTAAATGAAATGGTTCTGTCATAACAATGCTGTGCGAATATTTATTTGCAAGCATGACGGAGACACCTCTATGTTCCATTTGTCTCACTATTTCTAATGTTTTGATATTGTAGAACCTGTCAAAAGAGAAAATTTGTACCCACTTCCGAAATCCCTAATAGTCTAAAACAAGAAAAAAAAAATCATTTGGAATAATTTTGTTCACAATTATATGATTGCAATTAAAATAAAGCAGAAAAAATTCTAAATGCTATAAATTAATAAAATTTAAAATAACTAAAAAGTAGAGTTTTTTTGTAATGCCAGAAAATATGTTTTTACTAGATGAATCTTTACATCTTGTCAAAAGCTCAATGGAGTGTGGGTTTTTTTTCATCTCCAACTATTCTGCAGTTTTAGTCTGTAAAAATTGCTAATTAATTTACAATAAAAAATATCTTTAGACAAACGTCAAGAGTTATGAGTCATTATTACTGTCCAGAACACTTTGCTGTCCCTTTGCTAATCCTTGGTTTCAATCAAAATTTCTAATCACATATATGTACCCAAGTCAGTTTATGAATAATTAAGTAATGGAGGGGGTGGTATGATATATTTTAATGTAAAATACATTCATAATCCATAGATAAAGCTAACTAATTGTTAAAGGTCATGAGAATGAAGATGAGTGGACTATATTAGATTAGAGACCACAGCGATGAAATTCTCTGAGTAAAATTACATTTGGCTTCTGAAACAGGCGGGTGTTAATAGATACACAAAAATTAAATAATAAAAGCCAGTAGCAGCTGTCAAATCTGCAACGCTTCTTTGTTCATTTTTAAATTTGTTCTACCTCATCTGGAGGAAAAATAAGAACAAGCTATATTTTACTGTGTGCTTCTGAAGGCAAAGAGTTACAGGAAAATGAACTACGGGATAATGCGTGTGGGGATGCAGAATGACAGGTACATAAATTGCTATTTTTGTTCAGTTTTTCCTTTTGTTTTACTAACAACAACAACAACTGAAGAAAGTCTGATTTTGGCAAAGTGAATAAATCAAAGCTCTCATGTAAACTGTAATAAGTTTTTTTACCTGATTAGTTTCTCCTCCAAGGACACTTTAGCATTGTCTACTAAATCTAGAGCAAGAAACTAAATGCAACTTGATTTGAGGCAGTTTAAGGACCTGTCAGCATAGGCTAGTGTCTGAGATCTTTAAAGCCAGGGACATCTGCTAGAGTAATGTGCTTGTGGAGCAGAGTATAACCCACATATTACACAGTAGTTTAATGTTGCTTAATAAAACTGCCATGTTTTAATCCTGTTTTAATGGTGTTACATGTTGAAGGACATTCAACAGTACATTTGTCTTCCACTAGACTCTTACAAGTTGGACCATCGTCACTGGTCAGTGGCATGGAAGATTTATTGCTTTTCACAAGTGAATGCACATAAACTGTGTGCTTACAGCAACAGTTAAAAAGGTAAATATTTGTCTTCAGATACCTCAGTTTCAGTCAGTAGTCATAAAATACACCGCTGAACATCTATGTTTACAGCAACATCTTGTTAGGAATCACTTAAAATTGATTCTTTTTTCTTGATTATAGACGTTCTTCAATAACTAAGAATGGTTCACAGTCTAAGACTATTAGTAGTCTGTTACTGGCTGGTATATACACAGTTTCATCAGAGCTTATTGCAAAAGTCAAGACTTACATTGTTACACTAAGTTCCCTTCACAATGAACTATTTTTAATTCTCTCCAAACACATGAAGCAAATTAAAGAGAAAAAAAGAGAAAAAGAAAAACCCCCACACTTTTTTGTTACTTTTGTAGAAGCAAAGCAAGTGATACTGAATATATGTTCAAAAAGAGCTACATTATTTATCTATCTACTGCCTGTACACCACACTGAAGATTGGGCACTGTTTTTTCCAACCACATTAGGTACCTGCAAAGAAAAAATGAGGAATACAATAGTGCAGTTGGAAAACATGTTTTTCATCCAAGTAAAACCTGAATTTGCTGTGATATAATGAGAAGAAGTTTTTCAGTTATTTACTTTTCTCTGTGAAATTACAAAAGATTTATCTAAGACCTCAGTAAAGCACAGAAGAGAAAGAGGAGATATACTGTGAAAACACAACTATATGTCTTACAGGTGATGTTTTGGAGAAAAAGTTATAGAAAAACAAAATACTGCATGAGATGCAGTCCTGCTTAAATCTCTGAATACAACAATATGATTTGTGTGTCCTGGAAGGCATACCACACCTGAATGCATGGTCAGATGCCATGGTGACCAGTGCACCTGCCTTAGACAAGTGCTAAGAATGAGATTTTGCCCAGTGGATAACATTGAAGAAAGCCTCTGGAAAACTCTTCCCTCTGTCCCTGTCAGATTTTTAGTAATAATTCAGAAATAGGTAGATCTCTACATACTCACAGTTATTTACTCACAATAGTTTGTTGATTACATTTAAGTCTAACTGATTGCATTGAAGGGCATGCCTGGGGCATGATGTTGTTACATCTTTCCCTTACAGAAAGGGACAAACTTTGAGGAAATGTATGTTAGATTTAAGAACTGTCTGTGTTAGTAATTTGTCTGATCTAAAGCTTTTGTAAACTTGATAAACACGGCCTTCAGTTAGAGGTGGCACAAAGATATTTCTTACCAAAGCAGAGATGGAAGGACCATGATTTTATAGGTCTCCAATTCCTGCACATACTACTTGAAAGATAAAATACCTCTGTTTTTGTCAGTAGACACCATGAAGAAACAACTACTGAGGAAGATGAGAGTGAAAACAGTATTTTTCTGAATCAATGCAGATGTTTAAATGGATTCCAAGAAGTCCTCATTTTAGGATGAGATCTTCATTGGCACGTGTAGAAAAACCCCTACATTTGCACTAAGATAGTTCTGAATGATTTAGACTAGCCCTCAACTCCTTTCATCTTTGTTTAAGGGTGTACTTACCACCACAAATAATAAAGGTGTAGCACATCCACAGTTCTTTTTGCCAAAGTGACACCTGAAAGGCTTTCACTCATTGTACTATCTCAGGTCAAATGTCGAGGCAATTCTACGATTGTCCAGTAATCCCAGCTACTGAAATCCTTTATTGCTGTTCTGGCCCAAAGTACCATCTCTAGCAACAAAAACAGAACCAAACATAACAATATACCCATTCACTGGAAGGCTAATAATCTATGAGGTGAAGCAAAAAACAATACCTGTTTTGAGGGAAATGCTGCTGCTATTGGAAAGGACTCATTACTCTATTGAGCTTTGACAAGTAGTTTGCACCTATTGCTTGCTAAAAAAGACAAATTTCTGGCTTAAGTTTCCCATCTGAAGTTAAATGCAGCTACAGCACATTGTAGTGTGGGTTTGTTTGTTTAATATGTTCCATCAGCCAAGGAGTTTTCTAGTCTAAAATGTTTTGTCAGTTACTCAGCTATTGGTTTAGAGCTTCATCAGCATTAACTTCTTGCTATAGACCAGTTACATAAATTACTGATTGGTCTGCTTGATGATAGCCACTAGAGAACTTTCCCATTACTACTGGGAAGGGAGTGAGGCAAAAAAAGGCATACACCTATGTAAGGTGTTGTCAACAGCAGAGCTTCATCTAGCACTTCACTCCAGTATCTCCTCTACTGTCATTAGACTCTTCAAATTTCTTTATTGCACCTGGCAGACCTTATTTTAGTCAAAAAACTTACTATGGTGCCTCATAAAAAGAATAAAAATTACTAATACTTACAATTTTTGCCTTAACTTTTGGGGTGTTCCTCATGCATTCACTTTTTATATTGCTAGCTCACATATTTTATTGGTGTGGGGATATACCCTCAAAGAGTTGTTTGTTAGACTTCACTAACTTCACAGAAGAAATTATGGCCGTTTGCTTGAAGTATTTGCCTCTAGAGCTCAAAATTTGAAAGGAGTTATAGCAAAATGACAGAGAAACTCAAGTGACATTGAAGATCAGTAGTACAATACTGTGATGTACTGACCCTCAGCACATAAATGTCATATACCTTCCCATCATTTTTTATGAATTACCTATATCTGGAAAAGCTGCCAATGCTTAAATTTCCAAAGTTTTGTCAGCATATTCTGATGCTGAAATGAGACTGGTGAAATAAATCTGGTTACTTTTAATAATCCTTTGGTACTGAAATGGATATTTCAGCACAGTAGATTTGTTACTCTTGTTAAAGTATGTTGCCTCCCTATTAACAGCGCTTGCTGTGAAGATTTGTTTGTTTTCTTGATGATGCCAGAGAAGAAGAGATTTTTCCTTTACTTATTTTTTTTACCAACAACAAACTCAAAATTTACAAATTTACTGGGTTTTATATCCCTTAAAAGCAATTACAATGAAATCACTCAAATTTAGAATTTGTTCTGTTTTAAATTGTCCCTTCCCATAGATGTCTCATGTAAGGCCATGACTATGCGTGTGTGAAATATCTTTTTTCTCAGAGCAAGCAAAGAACCACTCAAGATGTCTTCACTCTACACAGCATTCCAGCTGCAAGCCTTTATTCAATAAACACCTACTAGGAATAAACCAGAAATAACCAGAGCAGCAGCAAGGCAGACATCAAATATTAACAAGGCTGCAAGGGAATCCCTGCCCCAGCATGAGGGATGGGATAGTGCACGTCTCCATCTCCAAATTTTTATTAGAGTGGAAGGTGAAGTAAGAAAGAGTGGTGCATTTCCATTTCAAGGATGTTGATGGGGCCCAAGCAAAGATTATGAGAGAATAGAAGAACCAGATCCACTGCTATTTTTTTTTTACTGGAGGTGTTTCAAAAGGGGAAATATAACTGTGTGTAAAAAAGGTTGAAGGAGGAGTGATCTTTCCACCCACCCTGTCACCCCAAAAAATAGGATAAAAGGAACGGCAGGAACTGAGATGCAGACTGAATTAGTGAGGTTGCCAAGTACTGAGTATAACTTCTTCAACACCTTTATTCTTTCATCCATTGCAAAGGACAAAAGGGAGACCTTTGAGATGTGGAGAAAAATAATCTCATAACTGCTCAGCACATGGCAAATCAAGCACTGAATCAACTTTGTGCAACATTTCCGCAGCTCTTCTCCTCCACTGCTGCCTTTCACCTCAAGTGCCCTGATGACCCTTAGCTACAGTTTCCAATCAGTCCTACAGAATACACAGTGCACTTACATATTTCGAAATTTAATGGAAATAGTATTGAATTTTAAAGGTTTGGTTACAGGTTTTTTTCCTTCTGTTATTGGCTTTGCCCCTTCCAAAATGACTCTTTTAATGTTACAATATTTATATTAAAAATTACAGGATAGCTGTTTTTCTGCTCTGGAAATTATTTTGGCATTACTGTCCAGTCCTTAGAAAAATTAGGAACCTGATTTGTGGGGGGGGCGGTTGTTTGTTTTTTGGTTTTTTGGGGTTTTTTTTTTGGGGGGGTGTTCGTTTGTTTGGTGTTTTTTGTTTGTTTTGGTTTGTGTTTTTGTGGGTTTTTTTTGTCTGGATGGATGGAGACATGTAGTCCAGCTCTAGCAGTCTCCATGCAAATCCGTAAGACAAGAATGCCTTTTAAAACATAAAAGCATTTTGGAACATGGAAGCAGAAATACACCCTGAAAGCAAGTTCCTTTCAGCAGTTCTACAGGCTGTTTGTGACAACCCAGCTGCTAGCCTTTTATTTTTCTCTTGAAGCTTTAGAAAAAATGAAATATAGATGAAGGTCACTTTTTATTACATCTCCCCTCATTGTGATTGGGTTTATTTCTTTCTGCTTTTACTGCTAAGAAACTGACAGTCTCAGCAACAGAGATAGTAAAACACTTGTATCTCCTTTACTATTCTGTAAGATTTTTAACAGATGGGCAAGAAAGTGAAGGGGGCTCTTGATTCATCAGAGGATAGATTTAGGAAGAGATACCAAAAACAACCTTCACTTATCCTCTAATTTTTTTTTAAGGACTCAGATGAAAGGAAAGCAACCAAGAGCTGAGAGATGAGAATGAGGCAAAGAACATGTTCCCTGCCTGGGAAAAGGAACCTTCTAGTTGTCTTTGCTCCAGAGCCATTTACACCACCCCAGAAAGCTCTGAATGGAAATCAGCTGCCCCTGCACCTTTTACTATTAAGGTTAAAGCCAACACCTCTCCCTTCCAGAACAATAGCGGTGCATGCTTAATTAAAAAAAGAGTAGGCACTCTTTTTTTTTTCTTTTTTTTAAAGTGTTTCCCCAATGAAGTTTCACTTGTTTTTTCATGTGCTCCTGGGGGTCTATTATCCATGCATGTGCATATGAATGCTGACAAAGTGTTTGTGTTTGTGCCTCAGAGGGGTAAGTTAGAACATATTAAAAAGCTAGGGTTTTTTTTAATCCTATTTTTTTTTGCTTTTCTTGGTATCATCATGAAAAAATTTCTCTCTTGACACAGAAATAGCATAAAAATAGCATCAAAAACCCAACATAAACAAGCCCTTTCACCTTTCTTTATGATTAAATCATGCATTCTTCTCTCAAATACGGAGAAGAATCAGTAAAAAATTCAAAACTTGTAACTAGAGTTGTAACAAGAAAACTACCCAAATGTAAGTAAAATCAAACAGAAAGCAAAACAGATTTTTTCCTCTCTTCTGTCAATTGCAGCTGACACAGTTCTGCAAGGGAAAGACAGTCCTGAGGTAGTAGCAGCAGCAAAGTCCCAAAGGGCTAAAAACATATAATGTGTATATTTGTATGCACACAGCTGCAGTGTCTCAAATGCTTTGACATCCAATGGCAGTTGTTACAAAAGGCTAATAGTTTAACTACATTTACATACTGCAATAGATATTATAAATATTTAAAATGGCAAGGGACTGTCTTTTCAACCTTTGAACTGCTTAATGCATTATCATGAAAATCCTTTGCATGACTGGCAGAGGTTTCTCCAATGCTGAAAGGGGCTGAGTTTATAGCTCTACTGTTAAGAAATGCAGCTAAAATATACAAAATGGAAAGTGAGTACACAGAGCAGCATAGGAGATCTCCTGTTGTGGGTCTGCTAAAAACATCAGATGCTGAAAAGTGCAGAAAAAGAGAAAAAGGAGAAAAAGAGAACTTAGAAGAATTAGATTTAACAAAAAGTGACTGCAAATATCTAATAAGTATGCTTTCTGTTTCCATAGCAACTTGCATCAAAGAAATGGAAAGCACTTTAAACATCAATCAATTTACCCTCAACAGTACTGTGTGGAAGGCAAAATATATATTAGAAGAAGTAAAATTGCTTCCTGGTGATTTCTGGGCTGTATTTTAGAAGTCGTTTTGCTACCTCTGCACTAACTTCCTCACCAACATTCAGATTTTGAGTCTGTCTTTTTCTTGTTCTCTCACACAGATTGTTACTAAGAGGAGTGATCAGAGACATTGGGATAAAGAATGAAGACCTTGGGAAGTAATGAATTTAGCCATTATTAAACACCTGATCAATATAGCAACTAAGCAATCTCATCTCCTGTAAGTCATCACTGCAAGAAAATCTCTGCAATGGCAGATACCAGAACAACAGTGGCCTCTTTCATCAAGAATTTTGCCAAAGGACTTGTACAAAACCCATATTTTGGCTCTCTATACTAGGTAGGTGCAGCATACATGGGTAGGCACCATGACCCAGTACGTGCCGGTAAATTATGGGTGGCTTTAAAATATTTTTGAAAATAATTTTATAAAGTCAGTATGTCTAGAGATAAAAGAGAAACCTAGCAGACCTTCAATTATTATGTGTGACATGCCTACATCCAACAAAAGAAAATAAGCTCAGCCTAGTTCTTCCTGGTTTTGAATTTTAGGAGCTGAGGAATCTAAAGCCTGAAAAAGTAATTTTTCTGCTCTGGAGCCCACACAGACTGAAATTGAATTGGTCATCTATTGGCAAAAAGTTGTGGTAAATCTTTATGCTTTCTTTTATTATTCAGATGGCTTGGCTGGCTGGAATGAAAGTGAAGATGACAGACAGGATTTTGGTCTCTGGAGAGAGAAGATCTCATTGTAAGACTGGATGTTGCACGATCTCCACCCCTGAGGACAAGGTTAGAGCTGGCCATGGGCAATAAATTACCTCCCATCTGGTTTGGTTTCTTTGCTAGGGAGAAGAAGGTTAGACCACAGGAGTCTAAAGAGTAATGAGATTTTTCCTTGTGTTTTGAGTGCCTCTAAGAGTTTTTGAGGAATACAAAGGCCCTTTCATACAGTACTTCATATCCACTTTTCCAGAAGAAAAGGGTCCTCCAGGTAAAGTCAAGCTGACAGCTAGTGTTAACATTTGGGATCTAACAATTTAAGATTTTGGCTGAATGGCATTTCAGAGTTCATCAGATGCCTCTGATGAGCAGTATTTCAATGGATTTACTACTTATAATGGATCCCTGGGACAGCATGATTTCAAAAGTAATAGTTAGGACTTGGAATTTTAAATTTAAAAACTGAAGAATTTGTTTTCTGCTGTGTGCTAAATGGCTCTGACTGATGGCAAGAAGGCAGATGCCGCCTTCAGTATTCACTGTTTCAGAAAAGATGGATTCCAGTTGCCAGAACGAAAAGGTTAAAGTTAAGGGTGTGTCAGGATTTTCTAATCCAGAGTGAGAAAGTTGTAGATCTTTAGAGTTAGGCAGAAGTTTTGTATCAACTCTAGGCAGTATGGGATTAATTTTTTCATTGCTGGGGTAGCTCCCCTGTATTTAATTGCACTAAGATATAGGATAAAGTAATATAAAATATAAAATACACTCTTTTTCTGAATGATAATGGGCCTGAGAGTAGGAAGAGGTAAAGTATTTCTTAAGTCCCATACCTTATGTACATATTTTTTGAGGAGATGGAACCCCAGGCTATAATTAAGGTTAGAGTTAGGGCTACTGGTTGTACATCAAAAGCAGAGATCCTGGCTTAATACTCAGTGCTGCATGTCCCATGGTGAAGAACTGCACAGCTGCTGTCATTTGTGGCTGATTATTTATGCGTCCTTTCACTACTCAGGTAGTTCTGCTAGTTATAATGAAGGCAAAAGCTGGTTAAAGACTCAAAACTCATAGGCTAAAGAAATTATCTCCTTGAAGTCTGTGAGCTACAGAAGGGGTTTTTTTGTGTATATCACAGAGCTGCTATATTAAACAGATCTTGTTTCAGCAAGAGTTGCCAAACCAAGTTATGCCCAGTATATTAAATCTTATATTTAAGACAAATTCATGGATATAATTCTAGATATAGTTAAAAGTTTAGATAACAAGGCAGATGTCAGAAATTGCTCTCAAAATAAGGAATGAAAGTCATCAGGCTTCTTTTTAGCTTTGAGATATCTCTGAGGACAAGAAAGTGTTTGGAGAAAAATGTTTGTCAAGTTATTGCCAAACACTGTTGAGTACTGCTGTTTTCTTGGGTTCCTTGCAAGTTGTTAGGTCTTGTTCAGGTAGGAGCTTCTTAGCTAAGTATGCATCAAGCCTTTGTTTTAATTTTGATTTCAGAGAAAACAGATAATTATGGTTTCAGGGTCTGTACCAGCTTTCAGCCTCTGCTCAATACTAAGGAAACAGAACAAGACATTCTCAGAGATTGAGTTTTCTGTAACTTACAGGTCTAGAGGAATGCACTCAAGTTTAGGGTATTGTAATGTTTAATAGTTTCTATTCAAAACTGATAACATTCTCGCATTTATTTGCCTAATTTATAAAACACATGAAAATACATTAGCAAGAAATTGATTTTTTATGCATGTTGATTTTTATAAACAACTTCAAAACCACGTTTCTGTTATGAGTATGTTTTTCTTTACAATTAAAGTTTTACCATATTTGGCCTGGGAATACCTGAAAACTAACATGAAGGAATAACCTAATGTTTTCAAAATCTACTAATCCTGTCTATGCCTTCATTGCCAACCTTCCACAGAGAGCACACCCAACAAACCACAGAGTAAAGAAGAAAAAAGAAAGCAAGCATTCTTTAACTGCTTTCTCATATTTTTCATATAAACTATTGCTCTGATCCATCTGTAGCACCAAAGAAATGGCTTTGTTATCTCCTCCCACTCATAAAACAAACTATGTCTCAGTTAAAGTTTATCTGAATTTTTGAGCTATGGATACCACAGCCTTTCAGAAGAGAAAACTGATGTCACATGCAGTGATGATGTCACAGGAAATATCTCTGCCTTCTGTTGTTGGGGAGATACATGTCCAGCTTCTCTCCTGAGTGATCTTCAGTGAAGATGAGTTTAGAAACTGATCTCCAGGTTGTTTTGGAGAAGTTCAATTCCAATAAACCTTTTTCAACTGAGGTCTTGAAATTTTCACGTTTGTTTCATTAGGGTTGTTTTTGAACAAAAGTGTGTGGGATACTGGAAGACAGGACACAACCTGCTGAGATGCAACCAAGACAAAGTTCTACAAAAGTGCAGAGTATGTATCTGTGCACTACAGAGTATATATTAAACAAACAAACATATAGGATATCAGACCTTTTTTTGTTATCTCCTGATATTATTGATGAGAATCGAACTATGGGCACACTAGGGCAAAGAAACCATCTGTCATGGTTGAGGCTCTAGTTTCAGAAACAAAGTAAACAAGGAAAGGAAAACCTGCAGTGTTCATATCACATTTGATCACATTTCTACAGGCTTCAGATGACTGATTTCAGCATTCTCTAAAAGCTGTTCTATTGGTGAAATTGCACCACAGGCAATAAGGAAGATCTATGCTGCATTTGCAAATGAAATGAATGGGCACAAAGCACGCTACACTTTTATCTTTGCAATTCATCATATTAAAACTAATCATGACAGGTGTAATTATGTAGCACCAAAAATAAATAAGCAAGCAAATAAATAAATAGCTCTCAAATTTTCCTAGGCATTCTGCTTTTCCTAAGCATAATAAATCTATGGGTTGGAGAGGAGGTTGCAACCTTCCTTACAGGAGAAGATATTTTTGGAAGAAAATGCTAGTTAGGAAAACTGCTAAGATTATCTCATCACAGAGAGAAAGGAAGAAAGAACAGGGAGGGAGGAAGGGAGGACATGACTTTATTGTCAGCAGTTTCTCAGTGTGTAATCATTTTTGACAGAATAAGCCTTACCTCTGTAGTATATTCGAAACTCAATTTTGTTTTTTATAATTTGAGTCAACTCTATTCCAGCTGCAAACATTGTGACAATAGCAAGTTTTTTCCTAGACTGAGGCTGACTGTTTCATGCTACATTAGTGAACAGAATAAACATCTCGCTCAAATCCGTATCTTTTTGGTACTGGCTTTTGCACTCTGTTCACACTGAGTACAAATTTAAACAGCATATCTTCATGTAATCATTGGAGATCCTGAAACAGCAACTGCGATTAGGGGCAGGCTCCATTCCTTCTGAGAAAGGGAAACATCATCTTAAAAGTGGAAACACAAATATAAACATCTTGGTTGTTGCAAAAGGGCAATTACTGCAACACCTACATCAATGGAAAAGTATACCTTCTAAAATTAATTTTCTTTCCCTATAGCAATGGTTAGAAGCTCTGGATTTGAAAAAAAACCCCAGTAATCCTTCACAAGGAAAACTGTATTTCAGACAATAGAGAGTTTTTCTTTTAAATCTACTGTCTCTATGTATGAAGAACTTCCTTAGAGTAGATACAAAGATATGTGGAAGAGCCTCTGCCACTAAGGAGTCTATAAACTGGAATATTTCACTGCTGCTTTTCTCATTCATAGTATTGTAGAGGGAGCAAGCTCCTATTTTTTTTTCCCCTATCTGTTGCTTTGCTGGCACACACTGAATTTCCACAATGAGTGAGAAGATTGAAGCATGAAGTTACATGCTGCAAAGTGGCAGTGAGAAGAGCCATGTGTCATATTCTGTATCTTGATCACAGTCTTTCTAAAGTAAAAACATTCAGGAAACTCAAGGAGATATTCTGGCAGGGGTGCCACTGAGCAAGTATGGTCCATGGTCTCTCACATAAACATAATATTGTTGTGTCAGACCTTCATCATTACTTCTTCCACACACATATAGAAAATAATTTTAAACACTGCTTCCATCACAGTCAAAGTCACAAGATGTTTCCTTTGACTCCTTTTAGAACTTGGGTGTAGACTGAAATCCCTAAAATAGATCATATATTGTGATCCAAGGTTAGCTGAATGCAAAAGATCAGCATTTTGCTGTTTTCTTTTCCTTGGAAAAATCCTTGCACCAGAGAAAGATGTTGTAGAAAGAAATCATGATATTTGAAGGATACCTTTCTGAAATACATGATGCCCCTAAAAATATGGTACTACTACATTTTGGAGGTAATATAAAGAGTAATAGTGTTTAGTATCAACAAGAAGACATTCTGTCTAAATGATAACAGCATATCACAGCACAGAAAGGGCTTTAGGATTTTTTGAATATTGGTAGCCATATATCTGGACCCATAGTTTTCCTGGTATATAAGTACATACATCTTTGAAATAAAGATAAAATTTCTAGGATGGCAGACATTATAGACCCTAATGGCTGATCATAACTACAAAATATGCCTGCATACCAAAACCACAGAGTTCCATATGTTACCAGAAAATCCTCAGCTTCTCCAAACTTCAAGAAATATATTAAGACAACTATTTAAAATACTAAATATCTTCAGGCTGAGATCTTCAAAGTTCAAGAATCTGTTAGATTTTTCATGCTTAGCAGTTAACACCTACCACTGCAACAAGTAAGTAAAAAGCCAGAAAAACATATTTTTCAATCAAATATGTGTCTGGTATGCCATCATTACATTTCCTGATGCTGCCCACAAATCTGTTTGGTTCCCTTGAAATATATATTTCCACAGTTCTTTCACAAGAAAAATATGAGAATCAAATCTGACCTTTTTTTAAGTCTTAAAGAAACTCAAGAATATTGCTCACCCTGTCAGAACTAAATTAATTACTGCAAAATTTGAAGCTGGATAGTAGTTTTCAAATGACAAATATTTACTGGTTGTCAATATATTTAGATGTTTTATGAAAGCAATAAGTTTCCCATGGAGATATAAATAATTACAGTGTTTTCAGTTCAGACTTGTATAAGTTGATCTGAATGCTAAATTCATAAACCTAGTGATGATTCTTTGCTTTTGGATTTAATTTTTTATTTCCTATTGCTCATCATGTAGTGAGTATTGCTCACTGGGAACTAAGTTGTGCCTGAATATCTGCAGATGAAGGAATGTAGGAGAGAGATGAATGTCTTACTTATGGTAACCACCCAGGTTGAGCATTAATCCACAGTATGCAAATTGCAGAGTTAAATATCATTTGTACTAATCATTATACCTGAGGTTGACTGAACTGAAATCAATCTGTGATATGTTGTGACATATTAGTGTTCATGTCAGCTTACTTCAGAAGAGAATTCTCACGACATGCTTCTGTCTCACATAAATAACCAGATAGTCTTGTTGAAGTAACCCTCTCTTTTCTTAATTTTTGTCATTCTCTACTGGTGATATTACCTTACTAAAATAAATTTGGACAAGTAAAGCGTGGATTGTTATGAACTTTCGCAATATCTTGTTGATATGTTCACAGGATATTTTCTAGATCGTCAACTGATTTGATGAGTGTCTTATCTAACCGATCTTATTGTTTAGGACCATTTTTAGAGATGGTCATACATATGTATATATGAGCCTCATGATTATGCAAATTACATAAACAATATTTGTTTTGAAGTTTATAAAAGTAGAAACTGATGGTGTTTGTTACATATTTGCTTTTAAAATGCTAAAATAAAATTTATCTGGTCATGATTAACTTTCTGTAGGAGTTGCTGCACAGTAAAATAACCCCAGGGTACATATTAGTTTATTGGGCAATTTCGTGCTTCCAAATTACGCACAAAGAAATTTTTGAGTACCGCAAATTTTTATACAAAAAAAACCCCACACGTGATTGTGTTCAATTTTTGAGTATTTTAAATGAGTTCTACCAAATGTCAGCACTTGTTTTAGCCCATTACTGGCTAATAATACTACTAATTAATAATTAATAATAATTAATGAATAATACTAATAATGAATATTACACAGCCTCCAGTTTGCATTAGATATTTTAGAAGAATGCAAGACTGGACATGCTCCAATGATTTAATTATGCAAACAGACAGTAACACCATAGCAGACAGAGGAAGAAATTAATCTAATATCTTTTATGTCTCTCTCTTTTTTCACATTTTTTAATTTTTATATACTAGTACACACTATCAGAATCCCCTATCTCTGTTCATAGATGCCTCCTTACCTGCTGAGGCCAAAATATATGGTGACACTCAAAAGGCAGTAAATGCCTGCCCCTGCTATGCCCAATATTGCTCTCAGATCTCCTTGAGAAGAGAGATAGGGCTCCTGGTGGCTCCCTGGGGGGAGAGGGAAAACTTAGGCGAGTGCAGTCAGCCCATAAGGCCTGCAGTCTGGTGCCTTTACACTCTCCCCAGTTACAGCTGCTTTACATTTCCCCCTTTTAGCCCAGTAAGGCTCTCAAAAGGCACCTGGCTGAGAAGCCCAAAAGTTCTAGATTGCTGCTTTTTCTTGTCAGGAGAAGAGGTTTCCTGTGGAGCCAACTGCCTTTGTTTAATGGCTCTCTCTCCAAACTGACAGGAGGAGGCTGTCCCTAGACACTATCCTTTGCCCTTTTTATCCTCATCCTCTCAATTTTATGTTACTAAGGATGATTACCACAGTAAAATGTGTAAAATATGAAATATTCCCTTACAGCAGTGTTGAATCAAAATCCCAAAGGGTCTGCTATGGCACATGCAATATCTCCAGAAAAAAATAATTGAGCATACAGAAACTTGTGTAAAATCAGCTCAAGATAAACCTAATCACAGCTGTGCTTGCACTCCTCCACTGTGAAAAATCAGGCTGATCAAATTAATTAATCAGGGCATCACAGGCTCCTTTCCTATGTGGCACTGACAGGTGAATGAGCATGACCTGGCAGGGACAAGGGGCACTAAGAAACTTCCTCAGAAAGAAGATTCCTGAAAAAGCATGGACCAAAGTTTCAGGCTCCTCAGAGGATCTCCACTGGAGTCTTTGCAGGCTCTCTCTTCTATGAATGGCGTCAGTGGGTGCTGCACTGGCATTTGGCCAGTGCCTGTGCCTAATGGCTTAGATTGCAGAGCACATGAGTATCATTAGTGCTGCTTAGGAGAACAATAACTAATCAGTTTAGGGAAGAGATGATAATGCTTTCTGTAATCAAATGCACGCTTTACTCTCTTACCTAATCACATCCTCCTTTTTTTCTCAAGAACACAGGAACACTTCACTGGAAACTGAATGGAGATGAAAATATAAAGTGGAATGAGAGCTGGATTTAAAGCTCGTGTATAATCAAGTTGTATGAATGAGATGAAGGCTCAGTTCAATCTCCTCCCCTCTTCTCTGCTCAGCGGGTGCTGACACAAGAGTAGAATTTATTGCACAGTAACTATACCACGATTGCTATTTGTAGTAGTCCCCTTTCAAGTTATAACATTAAGAAACAATATTTCAGGGCCAGATGTGCTATTTAATCACTCCTCTCCATTGTCCTTCTCCATTTTTGTGAATGTTGTTAGAAAAATAGGATGGCGAATAACTAATTGACATAAGGCCCTGACCTGGATTTTGAGGGAGATGTTGTTTTATTACCTGTCTTTCTCTTCTGTAATTTTCTCAGTGTTTCATGCTTCGGAAGGCATGAGTTCAAGAAACTTTGATTTAAGAGCACTAATGCTTCCAGGTAACATTCTGAACTTGCTTTATGAAACCTATTTCAGAGGTTAATCTATAGCAACTCCTTCAATATATATGACAGGAGAAAGCTGTGTACTGGTTTTGACTTCCGTGGTCACCTATGGGACTGTCCAACCTAGAGTCTGCACACACAAATAAAGATGTTTGAAGATCTGAAAGCTGAAAATTAGGTACACCACTGTTTGCTAGCCTATTTTAAATCCAGTTTCCTTCTTTTCAAAAGTTGGAAGGATAGGATGGGCAGGTACACAATGCCCATCAACCTGAAAATGCAATAAACAAATAGCCAGAGCTATGCCTGCTTTTTGCACTGATTAAAAAACCCAAACAAACAAATATCCCTCAGCCCAGAAAAATAAAAAAACCTAAATAAACAAAATGCTCAGTTTATATGAAATCTTATTTTTCTTTCATTCCCCAGAGAGTGAGAAATTCTTTCTCCAGTTCTCTGCAGAACAATTATCTATGAATTAAGGGAGCTTTTATCAAGTGAATCTAAAGCATTAATTGCTATTTCTGGAGCTCCTCAACCCTGTCCTTGTGAGCACTGCTTCAGTGCAAAATACTATTTCTATGGAATTCCTAATCAACTGGATCTTTGAGATTTTAGTTCAGGCCATAAAGAATCAAAAAGTCTTTTTGACATTCCAGGAAAAAGCAGAGGCAGGGAAACATTCAAATTTTGGAAAAACCAAAGAAATCAACAAAAGGATATCTTTCCTTCAAGGTTATGCACAGCAGAAACTATCCTGTGAACAGCCCTGTAAAGTCATGTGATATAAAGGTATAAAGATATAAAGATGAAGCAGCAGAAGATATAAAACATCCAGAAGAGATCAGTAAGAACAGGAAGCTTCCCTCTAATCTTCTCGTCAGGTGGTGTTTTCAATTAGCTGCAGATGGTCTGACACAATATCAGGTTCTGTGAGTTAAGGGCTTAATAAACAAGCCAAAGTGTGCAGTGGGATCAGAACTACTCTTCAGGCACAGTCTCCAGACAGCAGGTACACTTCTGAAGGCCAGTGTGACATTTTTATCAGCACAATAGGCAAGTAGGAGCCAAAGATGCTGCATCAGGACAAAGAGAAGCATATGAAGAGACCCAGAGATAAAACACTAAAATAAATGTTTTCTCACTAATAATATTGCATTTAAAGAAACAAATATGAGAAAAAAGTTCTGTGCTTGGCCCACTGAAGTGAACCAGTTCAGGAAATCCTGCTCTGATTAAGTTCCAAAATTTATGAACTACATCAGTTTGAAGCATGGCAGAGAGATCCTACCACTCCCATAGCAGTGTGGCTCTTTAATGCTTTAGGTCTTTTTATTTAGCCTCAGCCTCTGAGTTGCAGAATGAGGAGAGGAGGGGCAAAGTATTTCCTTGTTTGCAGCCATACCAATTTGTTGAATCCAGCTTGTCCTTGAAAAGTTGGATATCATCACAGATCCTGATGTCTTTTTCCACAGAATTTAATTACAAAAATTGGTTAAAATAAAGGTGAGTTAACAGTGTACCTTAGACTTATTGCACTGACTGCTGTTGTGCTAAAAGACAGAGCTCTCATCTCTTTCTCTTACTCTGATGTGTTCCATCATCCCTAGGACCTGGTCACTCTGCCGAATGGTGAAATACATCTAAGAGGAACATTAAGATCAGAAACTCCAGTATAAATTGAGAAGGTATGACTGCAGCATCATCAAAACTGTGCTAACCCACAGCACCCTGCTCTCAGGAATACCATTTCAGTCTTGGAAACATGATCCATAATTCAGCCCTTGTTTCCTGAAACGAATAATAAGAAATCTACTGCTGTGATTTTGAGCTCTGCCTGACTAAAGATGAAGATCATATTTCATTTCTGTTCTTGAATGACTTTTGCAGTGGAATAAAACAAATATCTACTTCTGTTGAACAATGCACGCAAAGAAATAAATCCTGTTCTGGTTATAAAAGGAGCAGGGATGAGTCCTCCACACATGCAGGAGGAAGACAGCTGAAGAAGTTCAATGAACAGATCTTATATGTGAAGAGGCAAATACTGTGCAATGGATAGAGTGATTCTCGGAGGGAACCCAGAGGTTATGCTGGGCACTGCCTTGGGCTTTTTTGTGCAGGCAGCCCAAGTGAGCACAGGGAAGCCATGCTGCAGAAGGACTGGGAGCAGGAGAGATCTTCAGCATGAGTGCTGAAAACAAAAGCAAATGCAAGTTTTTGGGTTACAAAATTTCACAGGAATATAACCAGGGGGATGTATAAAGATATTTACCATCTTTGCATAATTGTTTAGCCCAGCCTAAATGCTCACCGTCTTTGGTATGCCATGTAAGAAATTAATTGTAGGAAAAAAATGTGAAGAGCACACTAATTCAGTAGTGTTTTTATTTGAAATTTGTAATCTCAAGCAGATTCAACACAAAAAAAATGGATAGCAACATAGAAACCAATGACAATTTTCTGTTCATGCCCAAATAATTCTCCAGGAGAAAGAAAATTAGGTTATGCCTGGAAAAGAATTCCCTTCCACTGTCTTATATAAAGACTGTCCTGCTTTACAGGAAAAAAAATACGACTTTCCTCTTTGGTCTGAGAGCTGAACATTACAAAAAGCTTACAGTCCTCTGGCATGGCCATGAAACTGATAGATACTTGATCTAAAGAAGAAAGTTTAAAGCAAAAAAATGTCATTATACCTTATGAACCCAGATATTTGAAGGGACAGAACTGAGAGAAGAGGTAGTGCTACATGAAATACAGCAACAGAAGCATGTCAGGACACAGAGGCACGTGTTGTCTGACTTGGGCACAGAAGCTCAATACAAAATACAAAAATGAAGTTAGGAATTGCAGTGTTGAGACTACAAGCAGCACCAGCTATGTGGAGGCTAGACAAGACTTCCATATGGACCCAAAGCTGCATGTGTTTATTGCCCAGAAACGTGTTTTCAAATCAAGTGACACATTACCAAAGCCAACATCTGGAAAGACACAAAAGTCCCTGACCTGAAATGGTGCTCCCTGTGCAGCAGCCATATACTGGCAGACATCATGTGTGAAAGCAGACCAGTAGAGATGTTAACAGCAAACCATCTCTTTCCATCTCACTTCCCTATGGACTGGTTGTGTGCATTGTATAAACAAATACACAATAGCCAAATCATCCAAAGCCTACATTTTTTTAGCCTAGACTAAACATTTGACTTTTACTCAGCCAAGGATGGTTGGAATTACCTATTCTTCTGTGGCTGCTACCTTAAGTGTAAACTCACAGCTTTCACAGAGACCCATAGAAGAGACACTCTCTCTAAAACTCAGCATGAACCCCTCCAGCACTAATAGCAGCTTTACTTACCCATTCTTTCTTGGGACTGTGCTGATTAAACAAAACCTACAGGAGCTGTTCAGAAGCACCAGAGCAGTCCTCAGATTTATTGCAAGTTACTATAGACAAAATACCAAATAAATAACTCCCTAAACAAATCAAGTTTCATCTTTAGGGACTTAGGCTTCCTACAAAAATCTTGGTTTGCACTACTGAGTGCTTCAATTTTCTCATTCTTCAGGGTCACTGATCTCCTCCTGAATGCTAACCCAGTTCTCTTTTGAAGTGACAACACTTTTTTAAGTTTGTGAAATCAGTAACTGGTATGGGCTCATCTGATATTCTGTGTGAAAACCTGAGTCTTCAATTATTCTGCTAACCTCTAGCTTCTCTTTCTTAAGAAAATCTGATAATTTTTCTTACATCAATCGAATCAAGCATTTTACTGAGGCTGAAGCAAATTAGATTTAACTTATTTTCTTTTCCTAGAAAATTAAATTTTCTCTATTGTCTTAAATACTGATCAAAGACAAGTATAAAGGGGCATCACTTCTTTGGATCAAAGCTTCTTTTGGTCAATAGACCTGTCACCTGTTGTATCAAGATAAAAGCTGGCCCTATATTTATTTAAGAATCTGTTCTTCAGCACATACCTTGAAGGTTACAGTCCTCTGTAAAAAAAATTTAAAGAAAATTTTCACAGTCTTGACCCATCATCCCCCATCACAATTACAACCAAAATTCCCCACAATTATTCCACAGTCTGACAATGTCAACTCCATGTTTTACCTGTTATATCTTGCAATTACTATCATTATCTTGAATTCCTCTAGAGCCCCACTCTTGAGCTCCTAGGTTAACCTTGGCTGCCAGACAGGTTCCTATCAAGTTGCTCTCTTACTTCGCCTCCTCAGCAGTTTAGGGGGAGAAAATAAGACTAAAAACTTCTGGTTCACGATAAAGACAGTTTAATGACAAAAACCTAAGGCAGGTGGAAGCATAGCAAAAAAAAAAAAAAAATTCTCTACTTCCTACCAGCAGGTGATGTCCAGTCACTTCCTTAGAAGCAGAGCCCCAGTATGCATAGCAGTTGCTTTGGAAGAGAAACATATGAATAATGAATTTTAATTATAAATGTCCACCTTCTTCTCCTTCTTTTAGCTTTTATTGCTCAAGACAAGATCATGCATGCTATGGGATATAGCTTTACACAGTCTGGGTTTTCTGTCCTGTGTCCCCTCTAAACTTCTGGCCCACTCCCAGCCCCCTGGCCTTTGTGGGGGAGGCTGATGCTCTGCTAGCACTGCTCAGCAATGGCCAAAACACTGGTGTGTTATCAACACCCTTCTAGCTACAAATACAAAATGCAGCACTAAGATAACTGCTTTGGGGAAAGTTAACTACTTTCCAGAGAGACACAATATAATATAATGTGAAAAGTTGCTCTCACACAATCTAAACAAAAGTTACCAACTTAGACTGAATTTAAAGTGCATGTCTCTGGGTAAAAGTTGTAAGAAGCTAAGGTATGGAATGGTGGACCAAAGAAAGGCCAGAACTGGCCCAGTTTCATGCCTATTACTGTTGCCAAGAACAGAAGTTTGTAGGAGGTGTAAGAACTGGCAGAAACATTAAGTAGTCTTTTCCCTTGTATGAGGAAGTCCATGGCCTCCCTGGGGCAAACCAGTATGTCTGGAGAATAGGCCTTATGAATAGGCCTATTCTTTTTGACTTTTACTTTTAAAGCCCTAATGTCCAGCAGCCCAAAACATTAACAATCAGTTTCACTATGCATTGCTTGCAAACTGCATCATTTACCTGAACAATCTAACTGGGTACTCCCTAAGTTTTGGATTGTAATAAACAGAATCAGCATTCCAGACACAGTACCTCCATATATTTTATGATTTTATGGTTTGCTGTCGTTTCTTTACTCATTCTCTTCCAAGCCAAGGACTCCAACCATGCTGAAATTTTTCTCTGTGGAACTGGTTCCAAGCCCATGGAACTTCATTGCCTTTTCAGTGCCTTTCTTAGTTTGTCTGCAGCATTTTAACATCTTCGGTATAATTAGATACATTTTTTTCTCCCCAAAATCTCTTAAAGTATCTGTGGGATAATTTATGGGAAACTTACTCTGCACATTTCACTCTGATGACTTCAATAAAATTTACATTAAAGTGACATGCCAAGCTGCACAATTTTAGGATACTTAAGACATTGAACTGACTCCTTTGAGATTATGTATTTACAGTATAAATATTTATCAGAAAACATGCTTTTTTAAGAGGCAGTATTAAGATTTTTCTGATAATTTTAAATATCATATTGTCTCTTGAGTATTTGAGCATTTGCAACAACTTCCTTTTCAAGTTACTATCTTTTAAAGAAATCCTACATGGTCTGCTACTTTCTGAATACTGTGCAAGGCATTTTGTGTCTGACTCAGACTCATATGTATGGCCATGCTTCTGCTCAATTCAGGGACATACTTAGAAGAATCCCATGGGTTATGATCCCTGAGACAAGGGAGGTCAAGAAAGGATTTTTAAAGATCCCCTTCTCTAAGTTCAAGAGTGGCACATCCTGATGAACAAGAAATCAATCAAGGTAGCAGGAAGCCTTCAGGTATGAATGAGGAGCTCCTGACAATAGAGGTGGAAGAGGGGAGAGATGAGGCTGGAGGCATGCATAAGTAGGAGAGCTAAAGCCCACCTAGATGGAAATCTGGATACAGAGGCTTCTGCAGGTTCATTAACAGCAGAAGGAAAACTAGGGGACAGACAGTGAAGAAGGAGACTGAGGTACTCAATGGCCTCCATGCCCCAGTTACAGACAGAAGGTAATACCAGCCTTCAAGGATCCCAGGTCCTTGAAAACACTGGAAAAGTTTGCAAAAAGTAAGGTAGAGGAGGATCCTGTGAGTGAACATTTCAATAAACTGCACACAAATTGATGGGACCTGATGTGATAGACCTGCAAATACTGAGAAAGATGCCCAAGGACGCAATGCCTCTCTCAATTATCTTCAAGAGATCATAATAATTTGGAGAAATTCCTAAGGACTGGAAGAAAGTGATCACCCCAATTTTCAAGAAGGGCAGGAAGGAGAATCCAGGGAACTAAAGGGTAGTAAACCTCACCTCAGTGACTGGAAAGGTGACAAAGCAAATACTCCTGCAAATATTTCCAAATATTTTTAAGGCAAGAAAGTAATTTAGAATATTCAGCATGGATTTATGAAGGGGAACTTACATACTGATATTATTGTACAATGACCTGATGAGTTCAATAGATAAGAGCAATAAATAGGTGCTGTTTACCCGGATTTTAGGGAGACTTTTGTTACTGTCCCCATAGCATCCCCACTGACAAAATTATGAAATACAGACTAGACATATGGACAGTAAGACAGACCAAAAACGGTCTGAAATGTAGCTTTTATTAAAAAGCTGTGATCAGCAGTACAAAGTCCATACAAACACCAGTCACTAGTGGTGAGGGGTCAGTGCTAGAGCCAATACTATTCAACAGCTTCATGAAATACCTGGATGATGAGAATGAGCCCACCCTTCAGAAGCATGATAGAAAAATAAGAAGTAGCTGATCTATCAGAGGGTTATGCTGCCATTCAGAGGGACACCATGGTCTGGAGAAATTAGTTGACAGGAACCTCATTGTTGATCTCTTGTTGATGTAGTTCAACAAATGAAGTGAAAAATCCTACATCCAGGGAGTAAGAAACTCGTGCAGCATATATGCTGGAGCCAACAGAAAATATCCCAAGAGTCCTGGTGGACAAGAAATTGACCATGAGCCAGCAAGATGCATTTTTATCACAGAAAGACTTACAGCATCCTGGACTGCATGACGGAAAACATTGTCAAGGAGGTGATTCCTAACCTCTGTTTATCACTGATGAAACACATCTGGAGTTCTGGATCCCATTCTGAGCTCTCCAGTGCAAGAAAGATATGGACACATCACACTGAATCCATCAGAGGTCATAGAGATGATTGAGATACAAGAACATCTGACGCATGAGGAGAGGTTGAGAGTGCTGGGACTGTTTACCCTGGACAAGAAAAGGCTCAGGAGAATCTTATCAACAAATATAAGTTCCTGATAGGAAATGGTAAAGAAGATGGAGCCAGGCACATCTCAGAGGTAGGGGCAAGGGACAATATTTGCAGGAAGTAGAAAATACTATTTAAACATAAGAAAAAAACAGGTTGTGTTTTCGTTTGATTTGTTTTGTCTTGTTTTGTTTTGTTTTACTGTGCAGGTCATCAAATACCTGGAAGACATTGCTTGGAGAGGCTGTGGAGCCTCCGTGAAGATATTCAAACCTCATCTGAACAAGGTCTTGCATTACCTGCACTAGTTCACTATGCTTTGACGAGAAGAACTGAACTAGATAATCTTCAGAGATATTTATATCCATTATATCCGTTAATATCCATTCTGTGTTTCTTTGAATTCTTCCAGTAATATCTGATCTAATAAATTAAAAAGAAGATTGTTTATAAAATACCTCCATAAATATCTATATCTTTGAATTACCTATTGTAGAATTGTGTTGCTACAAAGTTCATTGTGTCTCAGGAGGTTACAGCTGCTGGCATGGGAACACATCAGATGAGTCTTTGTTTTGTTAAGTTCAAGAATCCATTTATTTTCCCCCATGGCCGGGGAGGGGGATGAAGATGAAAAGACCTGGCAAAGGTGGGGTCATGGGGTTTTATAGGGCGTACCAGGGGTGGAGTTTTAGGGTTTGGGTCAAGGGAGAAGTTAACACAAAACGGGGTTACCTCAGGTTCCCACCTCCTCAGAACGGGAGCACTCCACAACACCTTGTTTTTAAATTGGTTAAAAGGTGTGTTGAATAACTCATAACAAAGGGATTCTTGAGAATATGACTTAATAGTTTGCAAAACTAAAATGAGCATTATTAAGCCAAATTAACAAGCAGTAGAAAAGTATCTGAAACTTAGTTACAAAGGATGAAGTAACAGAAATTATGATAATTAACTGAATACATTTTTACTTAATGAGTTAATAGTTTAATCTCTTTTGGTTTTTGATCTTCTCTGTGACTTCAAAAATCACAGGCCGGTCAATTTTATACTGTAATTCTTCCCATGGGATTCTGTCCTGGGGTGACTTTATGATGCTTGTATACCCAATTATCTGTTCTGTTTATGCTGGATAAACAGAACACACACCTTTAAGACTGGTTCTGAGAACAAAGGGAGGAAAGAAGAAGCATGCAGTTTATTTCCAGAAAATGCACCAACTCCTCCACTGGACTGTGCTGTCTACAGACAGACAGTGGGACAGAGCTCTCCTTTGATTTTTATTTAGTTTTTAGCTAGCTGAGGCATAGAATTTCCCTGGACTGTTTTTTATCTTTTTCTTGGAAATGTTTAAACTTGTTCTGGCCTGAAAAATCCAGAAAACACTTGGATCTCATGCCTGCAGCCCACTGGGGCCTGGACCTCGGCATTTTCCAGCGCCGGAGGGACTGATAAGAGACTGGGCAAGCTGAGCTACAACCCAAGGTGAGGACTTTCTCAGTTTTGCCATCTCTCTCTCTTCAGAACAGCGAGAGGTTTTTTTGTTTGATATTGTTTATTGGTTTTGTGCTTGTGGGCACTTTGCTTGTTGAAAAAACAGCTTTTTCCACTTTTCTCTAAGGAAATTTTTCCTGGACCAGTTGGAATAGGGGCCACTTGAATTTGCTTTCTAGAGGAACCCCATTTGGAGATTTCTTCCCAAATTTGCCCTAAGCCAGGACAGGTTTAGGAGTAATGGTGTTTTCTTCCACATAAAAATTGCTGTTTTCTCCAAATATTAAGGACATAATATTTGTCACCTAGAGATTTCTTCTGTATCACTGTGTCCTTATATCATGTAATTTTACCCCAGATAACTATAGGAAACTCTTAATGTAAGAAACTCCTTGGGTAACTAGAATGAGTTGGGCCACTGACAAAGAGGTAATACAGCCTTAACTGAATGCTTAGTGAGATGCATATTCATTTCCTTGCTTTCTGAAGTGCTGTCATTAAGAAACATCCTTAAATTATTCATAACTCTGTTTTAAGAAATGAGACCATTTGGTGTGATGTTAATTGCTGCCAGAGAAGGGTCCCTCAAATTACCAACTTCTGTCCATTAACCTTTTTTCAAACCTAATACTTCAAAACATAAGGTGTATATGTAAACAAAGATAAATATTTCACATCCATTAGTTTAATGGAGAAAATGACGGATGGTTTCACTCAGTCTTCATCTCTCCCTTTTGCTTGACTTAAATTCATGTAAAAGTTATTGGCCTTTTGGTTCTATCCATTATCTCCTTCCAAACATAAGGAGATATAGAATTATTACACAAATATAAAGCACATGGAGAAAAATTCCATTTTGGTAAACATCAGCTGCTATTCTGTGCATTTCATCACTATCGGCTATCTGCTAGTGCAGAAACTTTCTTGTTGTTATATAAGATAAGGATGTTTATAACAGCAGCAAGGCTCATAGTAGTTATTAACAGATCAAAACCAATAAGTGTCAAGAGCTGTAATCATCTTGTACCTGTTTGGACCATAGGTCATCAATCTCTGCTCTGTTCCAACAAACATGAAGAACCAGAGCATTAGCAGGGCAAGGCAGGAAGCTGAAAGATGTGAAGGTGTGCTACTGAAAAGCTCTGGATGAGATCCAGTTTGGAATGAGGGCATCTGACATTAGTTTCCTATATTGCACTACCTGTCTAAGCACCTATTAGTCTGAATGGATTGCTACTCAGTATGGTTAATAGGCCTGAAAACTGCTCAGCATTCAGTTAATAGGCACTGAAGGAGATGTTTGTTGGATGGCCATTTGAATCTCACACTCTTGAAAACTAAGACAGACTAGGACCAAACAACAAGCTGGTTTGGGTTTACACTGAGCACTGAGTACTCCAGGCTGCATGAACCACACTAACTCCCAAAAGTCCTTCGGGGGAGAACACCTGAAAAATACAACTTTGTTTAAAAGATTTTTTTTTCTCTCTCATGGTCTTCTAACACATCAAAGGGAGAAACCTGTGAATACAGTTAGTAAAGGCAGCAAGTGCCACCCATCATAGACAAGCTGAAAGTTCAGCCTCATGAGGAAAGGAGCAATGACCTAGGCCACTCCTAGCCCTCCATCATTGTAAAGAATCCCAAGAGAAATTAGAACCGTTCCTGGAAATGAGAAAGACCACACTTAAGTATGATTTTCTTGGTCTGGTGGCCTGTGATAACACCTCACCTTACGGGAGGTTAAAAACTCCCAGAAGATGGGAACAAATGAATAACTATGTGACGATTTCAAATGACTGCAAAGAGAAAGTGGAATTTCACGAAACACAATATTGGTGGGACAAATATTCATGGCACAACACTGAAGAAATAGTGGTTGCAAACCTCCCGTTGGTGACTCCGGCATTGTGCCCCTCAATCTTCCTTGTTTGACTCAACAGTGATGGATTTAAGAGAGGAACAGCTTGAGATTTCATGCACTTAGCTGTAGAAACAGGCAAAACAGCTGCGGCTGCACTCCCAGAAGACCTCCATGTCTTTGCACACTTCCTTTGCAACATCTTTGCAATGGAATCTGGCCTCATTTGTGGCTCCCTGATCTCCAGCTCTGCCCAGCCTCTGCCTCTGTTCTCCAGCACAGCTATGTGAGATTTTAAACCTGGAACTGGAAGCTTCACATAACAGTACAGATGTCACATGCCAGGACAACTGCCATGCAGTCTGCCAGAAATTCACTGGACTCCTTCTTCTACTTTGATATGAATCTATTGGCTGCTGTTGTGCCAATTCACTCCCTGCCGACCAACGCGGTGCAGGGCAAAAAACCAAACTTCTCATGCAATTTCCACTACTTCTGGGCCAAGACTGTAAACTGTAGAATAAAGAACTCTAGTATTAAATTTCCAGTGTCCCAAGACCTGCATTATGGCAATCCCTGCTTCAATATGTCCAGTGAATAGCACATAATGAAGTACATTGACTCCAAATGCTCTCTAAAGTGTTTAATATGCACGTGAAGAGATGACTTCTGTGACATTTTCAAGTTGGGTTTCTGCCTAGATAGCAAGGCAACTTTTTGTTCCTGGACTTCTGACACAGATCTTGAGTATGAAAAGATTTCAGATGTCTTTGGCAGCTCCTCTTGCTTATTTGCAAGTTATATAATAAATTAATTTTTCATGTCTTTTACTGATAGAGCTTGGCTTTTCACAGTTTTCAGTCTGGGCAAAAGTCAGCTGGAAATAAGTTTAGTTGGAATATTTTTCAGCGAGAAGTATAATTGCATCAAATAAAGAAATCTTGTAGATTCTGTTGCAATTTTGTTGTGGAGAGAAGAGGGGAAAATGTTCAGACATTGTCAAAATATTTTGTCATTTTCTTATAAAGTGATTTTAAAAAATTGATTTATTTTGTATGGAATACTTTAACATAACATTTAAAATTGACAAAAATCAGAGCATTTTTGTCAAAATAAAATATTTCCATCAACTCTAAATGGTGTTGGGTGGAGTTTGGTTTTTTTTTGGTGGTT
Source organism: Trochalopteron elliotii (assembly GCA_024734555.1). Taxonomy (NCBI): domain Eukaryota; kingdom Metazoa; phylum Chordata; class Aves; order Passeriformes; family Leiothrichidae; genus Trochalopteron; species Trochalopteron elliotii. The sequence goes on from JANPWX010000028.1 coordinate 3,572,207, forward strand.
TTTTGGGGTTTTTTTTTGACGTTATAAAATTTGGAAATGTGTTTTAGGCTCTCTTTTCAGCATGAAATATACCATATAGAACATTCACCTTCAGTTCAGCAGTGCTGAGCATGTCCCTCTCCAAAGGACAACAGAGTCAAGGAAGCAACAAACAAAGCTGTAAGATGCATGTGACTCCCAGTATTTGAACATGCCCATCAGTTATAGTTGTGAGGAGTTGCACCTGATTTAAGACTAGTATTTTATGAGCAAGAACAATATATGAAGATGGTGCCAGAACAAAAAAGGGTGCAAAGATTAACAGAGAAGCTGATGCAGGTGAAGAGCAGTAAAGAAGTGGTATAATTATTTATATAGAAAGAGTTAGTCTGACATTGTGAGACAGCAGTGAATACCTCATGCCGCTGTTATTTATGCCAGAAGAGTTATGTAGCTTCCAGAATATAATAATTAAATTAGACAGGACTCCAAAAAAACTGAAGTAAAACAAAAACGTATAGTGCTACAGGGGATACCATGTCAAAACCCCTGCTTATATCCATTTGGAAATACATGCCAAAGTAACAATTATCTTTTTATTTATCCATACTGTTTTTTCCATATGTCTCCACCTGAAGCATGTGGTGCAAAGTATATATGCAGCAGTAGGATGTGATAATTACCCCGAGAAGATAGAATAGATATATAAAAACACTAATTAATTTTATACAGAATAGAAACAAGAATTCTGCATCAGCAGTCAGCAGCTCCAATCCTTAAGGAATGAATGTGAAAATATTACTGGTGTCGTGATTATTTATAGACTTGTAGATATATACCCGTGCATATATGTCAGATGTTTCTAAAGGTTTTTTTTAAATTATGGTCGTCTGTCTTACTGGCATGAGCAGTCTTGTCTGCCAGCATTTTCCCCATGAACAGCAATAAGGAGATCCTGCAGCCATCACCAAGGCCCACAGGCTGTTATCAGAAAACAAATGGCCATATTCTAAGCAATTCTTCAAGATTATGTTCCATTCATTACACTAAACCTCATATTATTAATAAAACGTCCTTTGAGAGCTCAAAATTCATTGAAACATAAAGCATACATTTATATAGTAAGCCAAATAAATTATTTGGGCCAGGATTCATCCCAACTAGCTTCAACTAGAAAACCAGTTACTTTGGCCCCTCTTTATATTAAAAGAATAAAAAACCACTGTAATAGAAAATACAGGAGGGTCCTGAGACAGATTTGAAAAATCCCAGCTGATCCTTTATAGTAGATTTAAGAACCTATACTGTATGTTAGAATGTATTCCAAGTAGTACTTTAGAATATATGAGATTGCATTTTAGAAGACATACAGTGAACACTGAATGCTGTGGCTGTTACTCTTTTGCATATTTTTAAGCACTACAAGTACTGGGAGCCTTGGCGATAGTCAGAAGAACTAGCCTAAGCAGCAAAATAACAGGGCTAAAGGTGCAGATAAAGAAAAGAACACAGACTCTAAGATGGTATGTTCCCTTGAAAACATGCTAAGAGGACCAAAGCACACACGGGAGAGATAAAGGTGAAGAGGTGAACGTCAGGAGACCACCACCATGGCCGGGAGACCACCACCACCAAGGCCTGAACATGCCCAGAAGGGCGTGGAGTTAATTACCACACCAAGCGAGGATGAAGGGGGACCATAGAATGTCATGCATATGTAAGACCTCAGAGAATAATAAGGGGCTCAAGTTCCCTGGTGGGTATGCGTGTCTTTGGTGAAATTATTCCCCATGCATCTCGACGTCGATAAATACATACAGCTCTAAGAACTATTATTAGTTGTGGAATTCTTTCCGCGGCATTTCAGGTCCAACAAATATCTATGTCAGCACCTGGGGGTGCACCTCTCCCTGTTGGCTGCACTGCAAACCTGCAGTGACTGCACCTAAGATATGGTGTGAATCCCATCCTCAGGGCTGTTTCTGGAGTCTGTTTGTGAGCATAATTTCTCTGAACTCTTTTAGGTGCCTTATTTGACTTCCAGTCATATACTCCAGAAATGCCTTTTGGATACTGAAAGGTAAACACACATGTGACTAGTTTGGGTTCAGGAGGAGGCTCCTCTGGAAGTGCCTGAACAGAGCTATTGGGCTCCACAAACCCTGACTGCCTGCTTCAGTCCATTGTTTACTGCCTCAGCTCATGCTGATAGGACCTCAGTCTAATTCACAGATGCAGATTCGGATAAAGCTGCTAATGACAGCATAAACATTATGCTTTTGTTTTCCTTCCCGAACACCTACATGCAAGCTGAGTAACAGAAACAAGATCTTTAACCTGTGTAAAGGGCAGGATGCATAGGGCAGCTTAGTTCCATGGCCCGTGGATCCTCGCGCTCCTCCTCTGCAGCACTGTGGGTCTCCAGCTGGCTTGGGCTGCTTCCCAGACAGCCTCACAGTCTGAAAAAGAAGACTCATTAGCATCTGACTCCCTTCACTTCTAGTCTCCCAGGCACAAACTCTTCTAAATCACTTTCTCCTTCAGTAACAGAACCAGACAACAATAATTTCAGAAGACTCAGAGCCCAACATGAGCAACCTGTGTTAATATTAATGGGCAGTAAATAAAAGATAATTCAACTAGGTAATGAATACCTAATATTATTTAATCAAAACTGATGCCTTATCTGAATTACCACAGTTATGTGGATTTTTTTCAAGCAGAAAATTTTAAAACCAGGGAGAAATTGAAGTGTGAAATCCCCAACCCCCCCTAACTGTTTTATAAAGAAAAAGATTTGTTAAAGAGCTTGAGAACACAGAAATATTTTGTACCCACTGAACTGAAACCATGTTCACTGATTCGGTGGTCACAGTAGAGGTCACCTTACAAATATCCTAGAGAGGAATCAATAGTTTGATTGTTCACTAAGATCTTTTATGTTTAAAAAAAAGAAAAGAAAGACCTTTTCTTCTCTTCTGAAGATCTTTAAAACAAGGTACACACACCTCCTACAACATATGTTTTCACCAGACTGAGTAGACAACCACCACAGTAGTGCTACTTATATTTGTTTAGAATTTCAAAAAGATGGAAAATTCCTCTGTGTTCTGCGCCTGAAAATTTTCCTTCTTACAACAGGGCTCTTACATCCATGGCAATACTGTCTCTTTTGCAAAGCCTCAAAAAGCCCCAGCAATTACTGGCAAAAGATACACAGTTTGAGCTGTGTCATTTATGACATCTTAAGATTTGGGAAACTCTAACAACTCTATTAAAAAAAAAATCTGAAAGACAAAATAAAAGACTTTCCCTACAATGAGAAGTTTGATGACTGAGAAGTTTTGAACTGTCAATTACTCATCTCATACAATTTTACATAATGACAGGTCCTGGGTGGTTTGTATCTATGCACCTTATTATTGCAAGGAAGGAAATTTTCAGGTACCAGCCATATAAAACATTTCACATTTGAATGTAAAGACAATTATCATATGTAGAGGCAGCTGAAATGGCATGAAACCGAGGTTTTCATAGCTGAAATCCACTCCATGAAGGACTGCATAGTGTTCTACACATATGTAAAACTAATTAAGCATTGCATAATAGCAATTAAAGATGGGACACATCTGTTTTGATGCCTACTATATCTACACCTGTACTAGTTGGCTGATGCTTCCTTTACAAATAAGTTCTACCAAAACATGATTGATTATATCTCACCCAAAACACAGTAGATTAAATGGGGTTTGAAGCACATTTCCTTCTCCTGACTATGAACAGATCTTAGAGCAACAAGCTCAGATGAACGTGTCTAGGTAGTGGGTGAGATGAATGCCATCATAGGCTACTACAGCAAGGAATTCTCTACCAGCAACAGCAGGGAATAATGACAGATTATCCATCTAGAAGCATTTGGGGATTATATGAACAAAGGTGTTGTTGACTGCTTTATTGAATTTCTCTTATAAGACATATGATCTTTTTGCCTTACCAGACTCAGAGAAGAGCTCTTTCTGTAGAGGTTAAAGAGGGTGGGGGTTTTGTGTGTTTCTGACATACAGTATCTTTACTCTCAGGAATCAGACCGTTTTGCCTCAATTTTCCACTGAGGCTAGATAATAAAGTATTAATAAAGCTTTTTTTCCTTTCCTTCTTTTTCATCTGAACTGCACGGTGTAGATATGTAGAGCTATATAGAAATACTTTGAAAATTATGAATAATAAAGGTTGCAGCAGGTTTTTAGTAGTACAGTGAAGAAAACCAGGAAGTTGTCATCCAACTCTGCATAGTCTTAGCCTTCATCCTGGATACAAAATCCGACCCTGTTCTGAAGACTTTTTTGTTATGAAAGATGTAGCATTGACGTTGCAGGAAAAGAGCTTCTGATGCAAAACCAGTGACCTGACACAATTGTTAATAAAAAGTCCACTTTAATGACTCAATTGCAATGAGTACCCTTCATAAGCAATTTAAAAGGAAGCCTATAAGAGCATTAAAACCCAAATGAGATTTTAATGCATGACACCTGCATTCTGAGGGCTCAGAAGACACAAGAAAAAATTACTGAACCTCTAGGCTGGATAAAATTAGTTGCCTGACGTATTATGACATGAATCAATATACCCACCAGATTTCTGAATGGCTTGAGTTTTCAGAATTCATTTCCATCGTTCATTTATTAGCTGAGCTACTTGTTCTCAGGGGACACCCAAAATGTTTTGGGGATTTATGTTCATTTTTCAATTGCAATCACTGCTCACACCCCTCCTGTTTTTTCATAGCCACTCTTGTTGTATAAAAGGTGGCTGAAAGGACAATTACAATAAAGAAGAAACAGCAAGATTAGTTAGAAGGCCAGTGTAAAATTAAGAAAAAGACTATTTCAATTAAAGGAACTATGAATGCCAAGCTGAACAGAAAATACTGGTGGAGATTTATTTGACAGCAGGAAAGTAAACTTAGCTCTTCAATTGACTAAGCAAGAAAATGATGCAGATGAGAGTTGAGGAAATTTTCCACAATAGCATGGAAATATGCATTTAAAAATTATTATGTCAACACTGTGAGCTTCGCCCAAGTCTGAACCTGTGTCTATCCTTACCTCCATCCCTCTTAACACAACTGTAATTAACATATCTCAGCCTGCAACAGGTTTGTTTAAATTTGGTGGAGTTGCCAGTAAGCTGAAGGCCAGGGCCGCTGTTCAGGATGGACTTGATGGGCTGTGGGCTGAAGGGAAGTTCATGAACCTGCAGAAAGGTGAATATAAAGTCCTGCACCTGGGATGTCATAACTCCATGTAGGAGTACAGGCTGTAGGCCAGCTGACAAAAGTGTAGTCAGGCAGAAAAAGGACCTGAAGGTGCTGTGGACAAGCTCAGCACAAACCAGCAATACAATTTTACAGCAAAAACCAACAACCTACAGAGCTGTATGAGGAAGAGGACATCTAGCAGGCTGAGAGAGGTGATTCTTCCCTGTATTCTGCTCCAGTGAGGCACTGAGAGTGTTTGGTCCAGATCTGGGCTCCCCAGTACAGGGGAGAAACTGAAACCACAGACCTATGGAAACACATTTTGAGCACAGGGTGCAGAGCACAGAACAGAGGAAGAGAGACTGAGAGAGTTGGGTCTCTCCGGCCAGGAGAAGAGAAAGTTCAGAAAGATCTTACTGCTGTCTGCAAGTACCTAAAGGAACAGTGCAGAGAAGCCAGAGCAAGTCTATAAGTGCCCTTGATTTTTTTTTTTTTCTTTTTTTTCTTTTTTTCTTTGTTTTTTTTCTGGAACAAAGAGGAATAGATGCTTTATACAGCATTGATGCTGGTTTTGATGTAGCAATTATAACATGAGAAAAAAGGTGTAGATCCATGTTATAAAATTCACTGTGCCAGACCATACGGTTTACAACCTACCTCACACATGTGGGCATGAAAGACTGAAAAGGAATGAAGCTGAACAGCAAAGAGGTAAGTTAAGAGAGGAAATATGTGAGGAATAGGAGAAATCTCACCACATGGAGGCACAAAGCAATACAAAGCATGTGATAGAAAACAAAAATCACTGAAAATGTCCTGTAATGCAATGTTAATTCATGGGATTCATTACTGTGTACAAATCTGAGGTCAAAATTTTAATGAGATCAAATCCTAATAAAGGTTGGATAACAATACCCAGAGTTTTGGTAGTTATACAACAGGTATTGTACAGTGTATGAATCTTCACACACTGAAAATTCCAGCTAATTCTCTTGAAATATGTAAAATTCAACGCCTACTTAAAAGTTTCTTCTTTCAGATGCAGCTGATGCTTAGCTTTACCTTGATCCTCTGTGACAGTTCCCATGTACCAAAGGAGACAGGACTGAGAGCAGAGCATGCTGGGAACCAAATGATTCCTGTCACTTGGATGCATATTTACATTCAAAATAAACCAATTAACTCTTGGGAAGAAAAAAGAATGTGCAGTAAAGTAGCTTCAGAAGAAAATTTTCAATGGAATTTGAAAGCTCACAGATGCATAGCAGAAGCTGAAGATTTGGGTATTGATGGGGAAGGAAAAACTTAGCAATAATTATTGGCATAAATCAGTGGAAATTAAGCTACTAGTTTTGCTTCCATTTCTGACAAGTTTTCTACACACAGTGGTTGTGGTAATCTGCAGTAATCTGGTTAAAAAAGGTATTGCACATCCCTATTACAGACAATATTCTGAAGACCTGTTTAGCCTTGAAGTGTGGTTACTGTACACTCTTGGTAATCACCATATCTGAAATTTCTGGATAAGTTTCATTCTGTCTTTACACACCTTTACTACACTGAAACACAACAAGGGTTTACAGGGTTGGAAAGAGGAAGAAAGAATGTAAGTAATTTTTTTGTTATTTAATTGGTAAATTACATAAAAGTGCGAGGTTGACAGTTCTAGATACATTCTGAGTCAGTTCACAGTGATGTACGTAATAACTCCAACAAATGCTGCTCATGCCACATCACTAACTCTTAAGAAAAGTTATTTTTAATCCTCTGAATATTCATAAATACATCATATATAAGTAAGCCAATACAATCATGCATTGGCAACTCATGCATCTGTTGTTTGCTAAAAGCAGGCAACTATATTTACAGTATCAAAAGGCGTTGCAAACACAGTTAAATATATTTATTACAGACATGCAGACGTCCTGCAACTTCAGAATGCCATTCTGCCAAGGAAAGAAATAGTTCACCATCTGCTATTTTATTTTCTGAATGTGATTTGCATCGATATTTTTATTATAGCATTTTTAATGAAATGCCTATCCAGCACGTGATTTTTAGAAGGTGAAGGTTGCTATAAATACTCAGGAATTGGAGATTTCATGAGGTAAACAGTACCATTTTTTTCAATAAATAAAAATTGTAGATAGGAGGTTTTCGAAGCATTTTGATGTACATTCTTGTCCCATTGACATTATAATTTTATAATAAAAGTACAATTCAATCATAGGAGATCATTTATTTAAAAAATGCTAGTAATTCAGGATGGTTTATCTAAAAAGATAAAATCTCTATGACACCCAGAATATAATAAATTAATAATCAGATTTCATAAATCTGATTGTATTGAAATAATAATTACTGTTCTGTAGAATAATGATTAAAGAGGTATTGAATTGTAGTAATCTGCCTCAGAAGGATCAGAAAATACATTGCATCAATACCAAAATCATTATCTAGGTTGAGAACTTTTCCTTCTTTTTATTCGAACACCATAAAATGTCAAAGAAAATAAAATTATATTGTTGTTCAATTAACTTAAGAAGCCTAAGTATTAGGAAAAGAAAAACATCACAGATTATGCAAGTAGAAGCAATTGGATTATAATATGAGATTTATATATGTCTTTATAAAAACATTCAAGACAATTTTTTCATTCCCATTTTAATATTTATTGGTTATTACCTATATATATTCATTCAAGTCAAATTTTCTATGTTTGTGCTGTATTTATTGTCCTTCTTATCCATCACTCTTCAAAGCTGCCCTTGCATTATTGCCCTGCACACAGAGCTGAACAATGACGGGGACAATGGTTTGTCTATCACTGGGGTTAAGGCCTGTGTCAAAACTCTTTCCACAAAGAAAAGAAATGGGATGTTGCTAAAGGACACTCCCTTCTAATGGGACAGAAGACCCCACATGCAGACTGCACTATTGATGCCCATCTCTTCCCATCTCTTAGGGAAGCCTGCTGCCTCCCTGGTGTCCAGGTTAAAGACGTGATGGGAAACCCTCCTGCCCTGGCACAGCCCTCGGACAACTGTTCACTGTTGAGTTTTTCAGGTAGGCAGTGATGAACAAGAAGTCTGAGGGCAATCACAAGATATTTCAGTCGCTTGAGACGAACATTTAAGGGATAAAGAGCAGAAACAGTGTTCTCCTCTGTCCTTCCAGTTATAAGGAATGACCAGGGAAGAAACAGGAAGAGCCAACAGATCAATACTTGGCTGAGCTTGGTACAGTTTTGGGGTTTTTGATCATGGGTTGTTTTACAGGAAATCAGGGCTGCTGGTGACAGGCAGGGTTCACCTTTCTCAAAGAGAGGGAGAGGATCTTTGCACAGGAGTCAGTAGGACTCATTGAAAAAGCTTTAAACTAGATTTGAAGGGGGAAAGGGATTAGTTCAGGCTCACTAGGTGTGAGCTATGGCATGACAGTGAGGCTATTTGGTCTGCCATCTCAGTGGTGTCAGGGGATGGAGATCCCTGTGGCAACAAAGACCCCCAGGGTTACTGATATGTTGGAAATCATGGAAGGGGCTGAGAATTGTCGTGTAGGAATGAGGGCTTCGTCCCCCAAAAAGATGTTGGCATCAACAGTGCAACTGCAGAGCATTTGCACCAATGCACATGTGGGCAACAGTCAGCAGGAGCTGGAAGCCTTTGTGGTCATTCTTAAGTGACTCAACCAGCACATGTTCGCCAAAATGACCTTGTACCACCCCCTCAAGCTGAAGAAGGAATTTCTCTCTTCCAAGAAACATAAGTACTTACTACTAGATAAGCAAAAGTTGATACCATCTCTACTCCCCCTACTCTTTGAAAACCTATTGCAAGATTTTCAGATACTCTGGGACTAATTCCTTAAGTTATTGTGAGGGACTGAGTAAGGGAGTGACTGGAAGTACTGTTTGGATTTCTGTCTGAAGTATGTGTGAAAATACTCAGCCCAGGAAAGACTATCATATACAAGCTCTAAGTACATGAGAAACTTTACAATTAAAATGTAAGCACCAGGAGTCCAAGTTCTGAGTTAGGAAGTAAATCCACTTCTTCTCCCCTTTGCATCCCCAGAAGTAAGCTGTGACAGCTGTGACAGTGTATCCCCTATCTTGAAATAAGAAGATCAAGGAAGAAAAGTCCTTCACTGTAGTGAAATTGTAGTCCTGGAAGTGCTGCACTGATACTGGCCCATACCTCTCTGCATGCAGCCATACCTTGGCAGAATTACAGTTAGCACAGTTCACAGTCTCAGTAGCTACACAGGACACAAGTGTTTATAATGAAACTTTTATGAGGTCTCTTTCTGCTTTGCCTTTAGAGCACCCTTCTTCCCGGCATAACAACAGAATATGAGCACAAACGTGTAATTACAGTAATGACTGCTAGCAGTAAAAAAAATGGTGCTGTCAGTTAGCTGCTCAGAAACTAAGGCTATTAACAATCCCTTGTTAGAGCTTATTCTGTCAAAGAAGGAGAGATCTCAGTCATAGTGTTGGAAGCAGATGGTCAGGATTATATACCTGTGGGGGGGAAGGGGAAGTAATCCATCTGTAAATTAACGATAGAGGGTGAAAGGGAAAAGATTTAGTTGTATGCACAAAGAATTCCGTGACAGGAGTGTAAATTGAGCTCACCCCTATAGGGGATTTCTGACACAAATGGAGAGAGGAATCACATGGATGGTGTCACTTTACAGTATTTACCACTCGGTTAATTTACATAACTGCCTGCTGTGTTCTGTTGCAGTGGTACAATCTTGTTCAGTGCGTATACTGTAAGCATACTTTGCTTCAGTGTTGTTGGTGTAGGAAATACCAAGTAAAATAAGTGCATCTGCTTAATTATATTGGTATTTTTGAGGGTTAAATTCAGCATAAGAAAATGTATCACTATCCAAATCAGAAGACACAGTCATCTGCTACACTTACCCCAGTTTCAAGCACTGCAGCATTGCAGAAGACAGTAAGTCAGCAGAGGTAATCAAGTCATATTTTCCAATCAATTACTCCAGTAAACCTGGTGTAACAATTAGCAACTGAATATGTGAGGCTTCTGTGAACTAGTTACTATAAAAAATTTACAGTCATTAATATGAAATAAAATGGTCTTAGCTGAAAATGAGCCTAGAGACTGCATTAGGACTGAGGTAAGAATTCTTGAGGACTTCTTAAGGAGATAGTTTAGATTTAGCTGCAATGCAATCAGGAACATAAAAATCACTTAAATCAACCACCACTTGATAACTTATGTGAGACGTGAAAAGCCTGAATCAGTTTAAACAGCACCATAAAACTCTGGCTGCACCAATACTTTACCCACAGCTGAGACAGAGTCTTGGGCCCCACAGGGTGATCATTTCCACCTTTCAAATTGATGAAATGGTGCCTGGCCATTTTGGGGCCAAATTAAATTATGTTCCATTGCAAACAGTTCCTATGCATAATTGAAAGGTTAGGAGGCTGAGGACCACTCTTAATATGCAGGTTTTTGATAATAGTGCCTTTCTTTTTCTTTGATTCATGTAATAACACAATGAAAACTTATATTCAAAATGAGCATGTGCCAAGTATTCAAATAAAATTTTTCAACAATGTAATATTTTTTAAAATTAAACAACGTTTCTGACATTTTCTTATTGCAATACCATTAAGCAAGTTCACGTATTAAAGGTACAATAATATTCTACGGTGTGCTTAATTTACAATTAAAAGTTAAGAATATGTGTGTGTGTGCGTGTATATATATATATATGTGGTTGACATTTTCATTCACTATTATAGTACACATCATATACACAGTATATATTGTATTATATATATACATCATAAATATAAAAATCATATATATAATATAAATAATGTATTAAAATAGAAATAATATCTGTAAATAATAAATATATAATTTAAATAATATAATAATTTAAAATATTTACATGCATTTTAGTCTAAAATTATGAATAGTTTATATCTGGTGTTTTGCTTGTAGCATTGCCATTCAGTTTAAATAATTCTGATATTTTCTTGGTGTTTATACTACACTGTATTCACAAAGAGCAATCATATCCACTTTTGGACAACCTATCTAAAGGGAAACATGAGAAACTCTCTTAATCTCCTCCTGCTAGATAGGGTTTTTGTTACTTGCTATCTTAGTAACCATTTTCTTTATCCAGAATTTGACTGGTTTACAACATTGTACATGAGATCTTATAGGACTGAGTAAATTGACATTATTATTGTCCAGAAATCAATTGCCTTAGAATCTCTATGGCTTTTCTTTTGCCTTCTTAGTCATCCAAATGCATCCTGAACCAAATAAGATTACTGGATTTTTCATCAGTTCAAATTGATGAGGTCTTCTAATTTTAAAAAAACACATATTAGACATAACTATACAACTATTTTTTCTTCCATTCCTCCAAATATTATACCTATGATGATTCAGTTCTCTGCTATATAAACAGTGGTCCAAGTTTGTGTCATTATCAGTCATCAGCATATTCCTAATATTTGCACCAGTATGTTAAGGGAAAGCTTTTGATAAAATCTGTAGCAAAATGAATCTTTGACAAATGCCAAGCACCAAGCTCTGCTCTATTCAATAAGACCTGGTTTTGCTTTTTTCAATACAGAAAAATTTCTGAATACCTTTCTTTATGAAGTTGAGACAATTTTCTTCTGTACAGTACTCTATGGAATTTATCACTGAACTACCAAGATATTAGACTTATGGCATTTTCTTTGCCTAGAATATGGCTTTTAAAAGGAATTTTGAAAAAGTGCATGGGGAAGACAGAATTTTATTAACAGGCAAATAAGCCAGGAGACATGAGAAACAACTTCCTACATAAAATTTCTAGAGCAGCTGTTTCTGACCAATGGCAGCACTGTAGGGACGTAGAGGCTGACATGGTATTACATCGTCCAAAAATCATCTCTACTTATCAGAAAGATATGTGATGTCTTACTGCCTGGGTCTAGTAGATTTAAGCTGGAAAGAGGGACACTCCTTGCTATCTCAATTACACCACACACAGAATTTCTCTTTTAAATGAAGCAAACTTAAAGGAGGAAGGGATGGAGGGAGAGAGAAGGGGAGAGAGGGAGAAAGGAAGGGAGGGAGGGA
>JANPWX010000028.1:3584866-3607521 GCA_024734555.1 Trochalopteron elliotii
GGAAGGAAGGAAGGAAGGAAGGAAGGAAGGAAGGAAGGAAGGAAGGAAGGAAGGAAGGAAGGAAGGAAGGAAGGAAGGAAGGAAGGAAGGAAGGAAGGAAGGAAGGAAGGAAGGAAGGAAGGAAGGAAGGAAGGAAGGAAGGAAGGAAGGAAGGAAGGAAATACATATCCGAGTCAGCCACAGTCTCTTATTCAAATGGATCTTTCAGCTTCTGTGCAAATTGTAATAGTACTTAATAGTTTCAGGCTTGAATAGGGAAATCCTTGCTCTTTATAATCAATATCATCTTCATTACAAACAGGTTAAATCATAAAAAGACCAGTTTGAAGGCTGTCCTGGTTGATCTCAAAAGCTTTCCTGGTCATCAAGAAAGATTATAACACACTGCATGCTCACACTGTTCATAATTTCAAAATATTTGGCAGTGTTAAGAAATGTCTAAAATCTCTTCTTACAAATTGCACTGAACTATAAGTAATTTTACCTCCAAATGAGCTTTGGCCTTTCTCCTTTGTCCCATAATGTTTGGACAATGCCTTTAAATACTCTGTTAGTTGTCAATCCTTGATTTCCAGTTTCTATGTTCTTTTTTTGCATTGTAATCCTCCTCTGATACTATATTTTTATATTGATGCATGATAATTTTTTCTTTGGTTATATACGAAGCATGAATAGAACTAACAAGAAGAATGTCAAACTTAATAGGCAATAAAAATGCCATATTTGACCAGCACTCTGTTTAATCAGACTAGTATTCATTTTATTATTTCCAGCAACTTTTTAAACATCAGATGAAATCAAAATTCCCTAGTGATAAATGTCTACCTCAGTCACTGCTAGATGAGAGACAAGTGGTTGGAATAAGAATGAGTCAGTACCTCTGAAGAAGGTTGATTGATGGAAATTTGAAACCACAACAAAGAGTGCACAAATTCAGTTTAATCTGTCTACAAGATTGCACTTTAAAAGAGGCTGAAACAGTGGCAATTAGCAATATTCACATACAAGCATGCCTGCACAACCATTTCCCAACATGCAGACAGATACAGTGCCAGCCAGGTTCTAATTCTGAATACACTTATAAACTGAATCCTGGGATTCAAGATTGTAGTTGTTCTAGGACTCAGGAGCACTCTTTCTGAGTCAAAATCTTTCAGGTGTTTATTTGTTGAGTTGTTTTCAAATAACAAGGTAAGAGAATGTATCAACACTCTTCAAGTCACACATCATTCAGGTAATTTTCACTAGATCATTCTTCTAAGTCAGAAAAAGCATGTTTCCAGGAGTAAATGTGTTTGCTTTTAGGTGAAAAGGAGTGAAGCTTCCAAGAAGGATAGACTTGGATCTCTGTCCTTGATTGGTCTGAAGAGGACATTCACTAGCACATTATTTACACAAGAATCACCACTGCAATACACTGCTTTTGAATGTGACAGTTCAACATTGCAAGTAGATCTGTTGGGGAAAACAGCCTTTGGCAAATAGCAAAAAAATCAGATATGGGGGGGAAAATTATGAAAACCACTAGTGTATCTGTCTTATATTTCATAGATACAGAGTAATGGTAGAACGCGTTTCATGAGAGTGATGGGGATGCCATTGTCTATCACAGAAGAAGTACCGTAACTAACTTAAATAGTTAATGCACCTGTCATAAAGATGTAGGAAATTTTACACCCTTCAAATGTATTTAATTTTAGCTTGTTTCACCTCTTCTTTTGCTTTAATTGAGTATTGATTTAATTGAATTCCTGCCCACAAACACAAACCTAATCCTCTTTTACTCAGTATGTTTCCCAAGGCATACCGTTCACTTGGTTTTCCTAGGATGTTAGTGACACTTCAGTGGTTTTTTTGTGCCAGGCCTCTAGACACAGAAAAAAAAGTTACGTACCATGTACCATGATGGTGACATAACTTCCAATTCATGTGAATATTTTGTGTTGTGTATTGCAAGCACCATGGAAGTGATCCTGAACTGTCCACTGGGCAGAGTAGGAAGTCAGCTTGAGTAGTCAGATAAAGACCTGCCTTGTCCAGAACACTTTTTTATAAAGGCATTAATTTTGCTGCTTGGTAGGACAAGCTGTATGCAAACACAGAAGGACTATTCAGACATGTAGCAGTTCTTTTCCTAGGCTGGTCAGAGCTCTCCTGGATCCTTTTGTGCAAAGAAAAGAATGTTTCTTTTCTCAGTACAGCTCCTATTGTTTAGGGTGTCAGCTTCACACACCAGTAGTTTCCTGAATGAAGCAACAATTTTTTAATTTAAAGAGTCTTGTCTCCTGTAAGGTGTGACATTTAGCTTTCATTTTTAAACATTCTTTTTTAATGTATTTTTAAATATAAAAATCAGTTTTATTTTAGTTGTAAAAGAATGCAAGCTTGTATGGGAAGCAACCAGAAAAACTCAGATATTAGTTAGAAGATCTCCTATACTACTGAAAACACTTTGCCAGCATCAACTGCTGTCATGCTGAGCGATTATGTATACTTATGACTTTGAACATAGATCAAGATTCTCATAAACCTTATATGCAAGAGTTTCAAAATGATGACTGAACAGTATGTCCTGGCTTGTTTTTAGCCTGGATCTTTTGTGTGACTCAGCAGACCTTGCTAACAGAAAGAAAAGTGGTATCAGGTGGATGTGAGTGAAAATGGATAGCTCATCAGAACTGGAGAGTGAGCCTGTCATCTTTCACTCAAGTACATATTGACAGTGTTTACTTAATTGTACTCAAGTAGTGAAGCCTTAGAAGGCTTCCTTTTAGAAACCCTTAGAAAGCACAAATTTCATTGATATTGGACAGAACTGGACTTCTTCACAGTAGTAAGAAAAGGGCAAAACCAGAAACATGAATTGATTTCACCTCATTCTGGCACAATATATTGCATACTTAAGAAAATTAGTCCAGACATAAGACAAATGGCACCACATCAACATGGTCAGAAATTGATGTTCACAGCATTCACAGTATGACATTTGATCCCTGCCCATAGTTTTAGTGCTGATTGTCTTCACTTCTTTGTCATTGTTCCAAGCTTGAGCAAAGTTCCCTCATTTCTACAGTCAGAAAATGAAACTGCTTGAATAATACAATATGTCAAGTTTAAGGAAGGTGAGAAAAACTCCTGGTGTCATTGAAGGTACATTGACTATTCATCTTACTACTCTCGTTAATTACCAGCATAAATCCAGTCATCACCCTCGCCTCCACTTTTCCATATTAAACAAAGGTGACCCTTTTTTTACCTTTGTTGCTGTGCATCAAATGACAGACCATCAGAATGCAATCAGAAGTCCTCACTGCCCCAAAAAACAGCCACTCAAGGCTCATTGAAATGGTGTCATCTTGTCTTTACATTTATTGGACAATAATTTTGATCTCTGAAACTGCGAGATGTGAGTCCTTCGAATCTGTAAGTGAGAGAGTAACAGAAAATAAGAAAGGGGATAAACATAACAGTCATGGGCTTGCCTACTTTCTGTCACAGCTTCTGCTGCTGTGGAGGAAGGCGAGCATGCTTTATGTTTCAAATCACTTATCATATTGTTCTTTCTGGGCCATATCACTTTTGCTCCTTAAAATTTTCAAATGGTAAAAAACTCTCTTAGCATCTGTTAGTCCTCTTTCTTTAATGAAATGCACTCTGCTTTTGGAAGTGTAAAACTAGATATAATCCAATTTTGGCCTTATAAGGTTCCTATATTCCACCTTGCTCTTCATTCCAGAATTAACATCATCAGGTGAGGTCAAATAATGTATTTTACTTTCAAATTTTGTTGTTTTTTTTTTTCCTTCCACTACCCTTAGCTGTTGATTTCCTCCACTCACCACTTCACACACAGGAATTTCTGGCAGGTCTCTGGTGGGGTGGAAATATGCAGCTTGGTCTGGCTTTCCCTTTAGTGTAGATCCCTTATGAGCCTTTCCACAATCCTGCTGCAGAAGTACTAAAGCCTAGGTCCCCTCTCCCTCTAGTGGAACACGTCACAGTCAGCAGAATGTGACCACCCAGGATTTTTTCCTTTTAGTAAACATCAAATCTTTTACATTTGACTGCTCCATCTTTGCACCACTCCTAGAGAGGTTTTACCAAACCAGTTGGTAACAGGATCCAGCTCTTTTATTTTATGATCCAGTTTTCTCAGAGTAACTGAGAGATTGGCAAGGAAGTTTACTTGAAAGTCTACTTTAGGTAGCCTTCTTTTTTTAGAGGCTTCCTTTCCAAGTCAATCACCAGCAAAGTGGATTCTCTCTTCTCTTGAAGAGCTGGTATGATTTCCATATGTAGGACTGAAAAATCCTAACTGAGCTTCCTGCCTTTGGGAGATACACACTTTCATAGAGAATTCAAAGGGGTTTCTACTAAGACTGCTATTTTCATAGGTCAATACAATCCTGTGCAATTGATTCTCTTGGGTTTTCTCCCCTGTCATAGTACCTACTGCATTTTTATGCAGCTTGTGAGTCATGAGAACAATTCACAGCAAATACCCTTTAGTTGTAAAGAATACATGACCTGAAGGAAGTGCAGGAAGAGAAAAGCCTCAGGACCAGGAAAGTTCTTAGTGGATTTATTTGAAATTCTGTTATTATCAAATCTGCAACACAGCAGAGTGTGTATTAAAAAAAACCAAAAATCACAAAGCAATCTTAAGGCTTCAGCTGAATCATTTCCCAGCTGCACTTAAGCAGTGACTATGCAGGCACAATCAATCAAACTAATTTTAAAAAGTTATGAGAACTAATCAGAAAGTTCTTTTAAAGCTCATTAGTTATAGGAAACATACACACAGGATAAGGATGGAGACTGGGATCTGTGTTCATCTATAAAGCTGGAATAGCAAAAAATATCCCCACTTCTAAGTGAATTCAATCAAAATCGTGAAGGAGAAAAATCAAATCCCCACTATGTTCATAACTAGGAACTTGTGAAGACATAGTGATGTTGGTCTAGTATTTTAGGCAATTCACCTAGACCCCTTTGCAAGTAAGAGGCTGAGAACATGCTACAGATAAATCATTTCATCAGTGCAGAAAACTTAACAGTTGCTCAGTGTCAAGGTACATTCATCAGACATGTCTATTTTAGTTTACAATTTTGCTCTTCTACTATTCATCCACTTATTTTGTCCCTTTTTCCCAATCTGTTTTATCAAACCTAATTCTAAAATTCTTGAAAAATATTATTTATTATTTGTATTAGTCTAAAAACTCATGTCAGCATATGAAATTATTAACTTCCTCTCATTCTCTTCAAAAATTTCTATGTCATATGATACAAAAAGCAAATTAAAGTAAGACTAACATTACAATAGCCCCCTGATGAAAAGCAGCAATTTACTTATGAACTTCTAAGGCTTCTGGGCCATAGAAATTGTTAGACAGGAAAAAGGAAGAGCTGCTAAGGAATGCATGTTCTCTCTTTTCCTGTTCACACAATATTACTCAGTCTGCAGTTTCTAATGAGGCTTCTCCAAAATAAATATTTTGGAAGGATTTGTATTTTGAATGTCTTTTTTCATGTCTTCTTAGCTTTCTCTGTACATTGTGTTTTTTATGTTTCAGATACTAGTAACACTTCTAACTACATATGTGTACACAGAAATGTATACATTCATTCAGTTGTTTCTTGACGAGTATCTTCTCTACTTATTTTTTTTTATGAACTATTCTCTTTTCTTCAGGGGTTAATAATACTCCCTTTATCTACCCTACTGATGTTCTTTCTTTCATAACAAAACACAAATTTACTGATAATATAGTATTTACTTAAATTAAAACTACTGGTTTTAAGTGGAGAATGAGAAAATGACCCAAATGAAATCAACAAAACTTGATTCTGGCTGACTTCATTAGCACCAGCATCTCATTTATAATTTCAAAAAGGAGCATGAGAAGTTAGCTACCACATCCTTAGAAGAGTGACAGAAGGATTTGAAAACAGACTAAACAAATTTTACTGACCTATTTTTTTCTGCTTTTATAATATAAATGCAGGTGCAATTCTTAGTCATCGAGTTGATGGAGATACTTCTCCATCATCATAGACATATTTTCAGATGCAAAATTATACTTGTAAGAAAATATAGATATGCAGTGATATGCAAGGGCAATACACACATTTATTTTTAAATGTGTGTTTACAAACCCATGAAAACAACTCTGGTTTACAGTACTTACTGACTTGTGTCATGTTTTATTAATACATTAAGTTCTTCATCATAAAAGTCATATTTTCCTTTTCTTCTGATTATACTAACTAAATGAGAGGGAGACCTAAACCAAAATTATTAATAGGTTCCATCTCCTTAGTGTCACTAAGTTCTTCAAAGCTTTTTTGTTCTGATAAACCTTGACAAGTGATCCAAAAAATGCTACTAGAAAAGCTAAGTAGTCTTGAGGTAAAAGGGAAAAGAAAATCCTCAATTGACTACCGGGTAGAAACTGCTAATTAAATCAGAAGATTCAACAGCATTATATTTCCTCCTTCATTATAACTTTGTGATGATGTATCTTTACCTTCTGTACCAGGTTGATATTTAATACACAAGCAAGTGATTTAGAATGTGGCAAGAGGGAATACCGAGGCAGCTGAGTTTGTAATGAGATAGAATGGTTCTGCTAGAATCAGAAAGCAGCATGAAAAGCCTTCAGAAGACATGAAAAACTGCAGTGAATCATAATGACAAATGAACATCCATACAAGTAAAAACAAACATTAGAGGTGAAACAATGAAATATTTTAACCACATTTAGGGTTTAAAGTAATGATTGCCAGTCAGGAAGTAGATATAAATGTCATTGCACTCCAGTTAATTAAGATTTTCACCCACTGTGCAGCAGTAATTGACGGTGAAGGAAATATTTAACAAGATTACTGAAGAACAAGATAAAAAATAATTCCAAAATTGTTCTAATAAAATAATAGCAAGCAGTGTTTCACCCTCAGCTGGACTGCCATCATTTAGTCTCATGGTTAATGGAGCAGAAGTGAGTTTTCCATGAACACACAATGCAAACTAAAAAGATTACATGACTGAATATTTAAATGAAAATTTTAAGTCTTTTCACTAATGAGAACAGAAATTAACATGATAAAATATGCAAAGCTGTTATTTCTACAGAGAAGATCTATCAGATATTTCTATTTGCCTTGTTTACAATGCAAGAATATCAGTTAGTCATAGAAATAAAAAATTGCATAGGAAAGAGAAATTCAATAGGAAAATAATTTTCCATAAAATGTACAATCACACTGTGAAATCCATTGTCAGTCAATAGTACTGAAAACCTAAATTTCATCAAGGCTAAAGAAGTATTGGAAAGTCATGTGGGTAACATCAACATCAGGCATGTGGCAGTATCTCACTTAGCCCTTGCAAGAGTTTTCTTCTGGTAGGCTGGAAATGTACAGGCAATCATAGCCTGTATACGTTGTTTTCATGCAGTGGCATGAAATAAAATAAATATTTTATATATAAATAAATCTGCATTTGAGGGGCCTGTGCTGGCCACTGGCAGAAAGAAAGAAAAATAGCCAACACAAACCCCTAGTCTTCTTCTAGTGTCAGTAATCTACTTAGTGTGTTACAGTGAACAAATCCATCCACATAACATCTAAATCTAGGACCCTGTGCTGAACTGAAGTAGAGGTATTTGCCCTTGCGCTTTCTTCTCTTCCCTGCTATCACCTCATGTCATCCTTCAGATCACTGGTACAAACATATAATCCCAACCACTTCCATTCACAGTCCTCTCTCAAAAGTACATACTGTATCTCTTGGAAAAAAGGAGAGGTCACTGATATCAGAACAAGCACAGTTCTTCTGTAAGGTCAGTTTGTGAATTTCACTAGCCTAGCAAGTTAAAGAACAACCTCAAATTGTAGCTTACTCTGACTAAAAATTCACTATAAATTTACTAGGCTCTGTTCCAAGACTTAAAATAATGCAAAATTAGGATTAAATCTTTTGACTATTGTAGAGGCACAACAAAATTACTGCAACTCCTACCCTTACCCCTTTACCAAGACTTGGGGTGGCCTGGATTTTCCATCTCTTTTTTAATCACCTTTTAGTACAAATTGTCCTATTTCAGTTTCCCCTGTTACTGAAGAACAGCCCAGTATTGACCAAATACAAACAAAACATAGTGCTGGCCAGCTGTTGACCTGGGCAATTTCATTTCATCCTTTACATAATAGGGGCAAAAAAATTGTTGAGTCTTGAGAATCCTGGGCTGTCTTGGGGGTGAGATAAAGTAGCATAAAAGACTGTTACTGGTGTGATCATCAGGTCTACTTCCACTGAAGTGCCACCAGAGCAGGCATATTCCCATATCTGCATTTTTTGGGCAGAAAAACACTCCTCAGAGAGGAGTGAAGCTGGAATCTGGAGCTAAAACTAGGTCTATGTACAAGCTAGCGTTGTAGCTTTTGAGTTTCAAAAACACTACAAAAACTGTTATTCTAACAGAATTAAACTTTAGCTAAGAGGACAGATTGACTGTTGACCAAAATGAGTCAGCAAATAGATTAACCCCAGTGCTTAAGCACGTATCTATTCTAAGAAGTATGCAAATGTGTGCATATGTATGATTTACATTGTAAAAGATACAATTTTTTTTTTTAGATACATAAAATTATTTTTTTTGATCTATTTTATATTTGCACATGAATATTTATATCCATTCTTACCAAACAGATACCATTGAACTCCCCTACATTTCCTACTACTGTTAATTGTTTCTTTTCTCCCTCTAAAGGTATAAATTTTAGGGTTTATTCCATCAAAAACCATACATAGAACAAGGTTTCAGCTTGGGAGGATCTGAAGGCTAACTCCTTGTTACTGGTCATAGAGGATTCATATATAATCTAGAAAAGAAATAATATCTACTGTTAGTTTGCCCTTTCCTGCTGGATTCATGAGAAAAAAAAAGTGAAACAAAATTTTTGCTTCTTTTAAACAGAACCTAAATTCTAAATGTGAATTCTTCATGGCTTTACCTTTCTCAGCAAACAAGATGCTATAAAAGAACTGACCAAGAAAATTAAAGTATGGTGAAAACAAAGTGTTTTCAGCTTCTCTGGTTTTAGTTCCATTGTATTAATTGGCTTGGTACTCAGCTGATTAATTAAGCAATTTCAAGAGAAAGTCAGCTTTCATTTTTATTAGACTTTTTAAGTAGCTTTCTCACTATTTTGGCTGTGGTGAAAAGCTGGAAGTCTTGAGTCATAAGGTACATAAACAAAATTACTCCTCAAAAGCAGTACTACTGTAAAAAAAGTCTTTAAAGGTTTTTGGTTGTTTTTTTGGGGTTTTTTTTGTTTGTTTGTTTGTTTTTGTTGTTTGTTTGTTTGTTTTACCAGTTGCATGAGGTTTGCATGCTTAAAGGAGAGAGACTTTGAAAAAGTCTGCAGTCCTTACCTTCAGGACAAGTACATAGCTCAGAAAGACAAAACAGACTCACTTTTTCATAAATTTCATAGAACAAAAAAGTAGTAACTGCATTACTTCTACTCTCAGAGGAAAATAAAGCTGAATTGCAACTGCCCCTTGGCTTTCTCTCTAATGTAATAAAAAGCCTTGGGCTATATCTGGGTTGTGCAGACTTAGCCTTCAAGTCTCCACGGCTAGGCTATAAAAATGAAAAGCAAAACAAAAGCTTGCATGAATGAACAGGTGTTTTGGTGTTTTGACCCTGGCTGGATGCCAGGCACCAACCAAAGCCCTTCTACAACTGGACATGGGAGAGAAAATACAACAAAGGGTTCACCAGCTGAGATAAGGACCGGGAGAGATCACTCACCAGATACTGTAGTGGGAAAAACAGACTGGAATTGAGGATATTAATTGAATTTAACAGCAAAATCAGAGCAGGATAATAAGAAGTAAAATAAATCTTATAAACACCTTCCCCCTGCCTCTCCCTCCTTCCCAGGTCCACCTCAACGTCCCCAGCAGTGCAGGGAGATGAGGAATGGAGGTTATGGTCAGTTCATCACAAGTGACATCCATCCATAACGTACTTTTTATGCTATTCTTTCTCCCACAGAATAAATCATTTTGCTTTGACCTAATCACAAATGGCCACAACCCATAGAACTTCTTACAAAGAAAAATCAAAGCCATTTTCTCAATTAAAAAAATTCCCCCAGTGCTTAATGGACTCCCTTTCATATTTTGTACTTCAACATCAAACTAGAATTGTGTGCCTGTTCCAAGTCAAATGATTTCTTCTGTAAATAACAGAAATAAAAATTGTAAGTCACCAGAAATCAGCTCCATGACTGGAAATGCCTTTCCTCTGGATTAATGTCACAGGGATGGGGAAATGGGTATGAGAGGAGGATGGGAGAGGCTGTGGATGTAGATCTGCGACACAGAATTTCATAATATTTCTTTAATTTCTTTAAGAGTGGTCTCCAGTTCATATTTCATGGCTCCTGTATCAGACAATCCAGAAACGGGGAAAAGATGACAATGTCCTTGTCTTTCATTTCAGTGGGTCTCCAGCTTCAGGGGAGGCAGGCAGGAGAGAATAATGTCACAGGTCTGCAACTTAGCTGTCAAGTGACAGCATTTTTGCTGTGTCTGACCACCTTTCCAAATTTTAGCTACCCTTTTGTATGTAGAATTTTCAAATCAACCATATGGAAGAATTTTTCTCCATAGGTTTTCAGGGACAGCCAACTTCTGGTTCACCTTCATAATAAGACACAGCCTCTTTTTTCTGACTTTCTGTGTTAGCTTCTTTAAAAATCTTCCTTGTATACATCCAGAAAAGGCTACACACTGGCTTGCAAGGTCATGCTTTCTTTTCAGATGCCTCTGAAACATCAGTGTTTCTGGTGGGCCAACACAAGGGAAAAAGAAAAAACCTCCCCTGCAGCAAACTAAAGGTATTTTATTAAAATTATACTACACCACACTGTACCTACAATCAAGATTTCTTTATTTCCTGGAAATTAAAAGGACAGAAAACCCCCAAATACTTCCTTTGTTGTGACAACCCATTTCTTTGCTCGTTGTTCTTTACCTCTCTAATATAATCAGACTCACAAATAAAGGAGGGTGAAATACTGTAAATAGTGTTCTGCCATGTATGACATGGGTGGGAGGAAGCATATTTTACAAATATCTTGAAGGACAGGCTTCATTCCCTGGAACCTGAGTACACAGACAGTGCTGCTGCAAGGAGAAAGAAAACAAATTGGAGACAGTACCAACCAAGCACTACCAAAAAGCAATGAAGCACCTGCTCAGACTGATATTGAACCCCTGAAATTCCCACATGGACCCCAGACTTTCAGGCACATCTCTCTGCTTGATTCAGTACAAGCATCAGCACACCTAATTCTGTTAAAGCATCATTTACAGACAAACACCCCCTGCACCCTTGTTTCCTGTGCAGATGAAAGTACTGGAAAGGAACTAAACCATCAAGAGTTTTTCAGGCAGCAGGTTCCTGCATCACTTCCTCAGCAATTTATAAATAGTCTAGTCTTAATTAGTATTACATTTTTTTATATTGTACCTTATCTGACAGTGTAAAATTCAGTTTGCTTCCTGTTAGCAGTCAGTGGAACTAATGTCAGGGCTCTGAACTGTTTTTTATGTATTTTTAAGCTTTTTTGTTTCAGTACTTACTGTTTTCCATTGAGTTGCAAGAAATGTAGCTATGTCAGAGTGTTTAATTACGTATCTCTGCAATCTACACAAAACAATTAAAAGGATCACCTTGGGTCATCAACTCAGAAAACATGAAGACTTACCCTTTTTTTTTTAAATAAATAATCCCATATGCAATTAATTAAATTTAAATTAGTCAAGTTCAATATGTATTGGTTATGAGTTTCCTTCCAACTAAATACAAAGATGCATTGAGCCTAAATTATGAAGAGTAAGATGCTCCCTGTGAATATTCTTCTACTGACAGTTGTAGGAACCTACAGTACTCCTCTTGTTTTTCGCCTCAAATCCAGTTTTTTGTATTTGACATGAAAACACAATTGACACATCTATCTTGTCCATCGTGCATACTTTGTCTACATCCATTGCACCCAGAATTTTACTGGGTGTGGATTTTTACTGGCATCTGCAAGTGTCATAAATGGTAGTGTTATAATAAAAAGATATCTTTGCAAAATAAAGAAAATATAGTTTGACCAGTAACAACCCCAAAGCCAGAGCTATGGAAGACAGCAGCTGCTGGAGTCAGAAAGAGAAGGCAAATCATCATACACTGCCTAAATTGGAATGACTCCTCATTATCCTAGAAAGCCTGTGGAAATGCTAGTCTAATACATGAATAGCCAGCATCTCCAAAATAAATGAAATAAGCAGAGTCTGATACATCAAGTAAAACAGTGTCTAAAATGTGGCAGACAAGAAGTGCTGGATTGAGTTACTGATTTTGGAGTACAGGCTCTTCACAGAAAATCCTGCTCTTAGTCTCCTCTTTTTCTCCCCTGTGCTCTCCAAACCAGACTTAAATGTGCAGAACTGAACATCCAGCATAAACAGAACAGATGACTGGGGATACAAGCATCATAAGGTCACCCTAGGACATGAGTCTAAATTCATACCACCCAATTTATGCTACTGAGCATCTGGGTGGCTACTCTCAGCTAGGCATCCAGGGCCCGATTCCTTTCAAGATTCAGATCCCTAGATTTAAGCATCCACATGTAGGTGTCTGCAGGTGCACTGGGCATTTACATCTACCTTTTGTAGGACTTAATTCAGTTGCCTGACACCTAAAACCATTTTCAGTGTTCTGCCTGGCCTACAGAGTGTGCAATTCCCCATAGGACCAGTGTCTGCCTGTCTTTTCTCCTGGGTCACCTAGACGTTTCCTTCCTGCTGCCTATCTCCTCATCTGTCTGTCTAGCTGCTCCTCAGTTCTAGTATTGACAGAGCCTTGAGCAGCTCAGACTTCTGAAGATAATGATAATTTACAAGAAGAACTGTGAGAATGTGTACAGACCACAACTCAAGGGAAAAAACTGTGATCAGGAAACATATATAAGCTTCAGTGAAACACCTGGGAGTCAGAAGACGACAAGTCAGAAGCAACAAGGATCAGGGCATTCAGTGAACACCAGAGGCCCACTCTTCCCTTCATGACTTATGATTTCTGATCAACGAAATCTCAATTGTCAGCTTAGTGGAAATGAAAAGCATCATAGTGCCTACCCTAGGAACTCATTAGTCCTGGCTATCTATTGCACACATTCAACAAATAACTGCTTTATGCCTTTAAATATCGTGCCTCATACTAGAAGTGTCCCTTGCTTACATGCATTAAGCTCACTTGAAGTCCACACACTGAGTGAGCATTACCCAAACCATCCAAAACAGCCCTAGGAGACCCTGTGTATAGGCTAATGTCCATACAGTGAAACCTCAGTGCAGCCAAAGAAACCTGGGCAGATATTCTGCTAGATGTTGGCTGATCTTCCCTGATTAAAAAAGGAACTTAGAACATCTATGTAGATTTTGAATTTCAGGTACCTGAATCTCACCCAGCTACGGTGTCAGAGGCAGATTTACAGTGACAGGAAGTGATAGGGCCTCTTTTGGCCCTCCTTTATCAACCCTATTCTCCAGTCTCTAGATGCAGCCCCAGCACCATCCTGGTGCAACTGCCAAAAGGCAAAGGAAAAAGAGACAAATCCTGTGGCTACAACAAGATGGGGCAACACCACTCTCTTCTGGTTGGTCCACAAGAGGAGATGCGTCATCCCAGTCACATGGCTTCAGCCTGCTGTAGTCATGACATTCACCATACCTTCTCCAGGTCTGGGCTCAGTCTCATCCTGAACTCTGTCCCAAAGTGGTCCTGTTGTTCTGTGTGTATCTGCTTCCAGGTACTGTAAAGCAAAAAATTATAAAACGCTAAATGCTGATAATTTAAGTCACTTTGAAAGAAATCTATGCAGTAGGAATTTAAATAAGTCTTTATGCAAGGTCTTTGTTATCTAGCCATTACTAAATTCTTATGCCAGAAATCTGGCAATTTTCTAAAAATATGTTTTTATTCCCTGCAGACAATAAAAAAGTGACTTTTAAAAGTGTTTTTCGATATACTTTTGTCATTTTCTAAATGAATAATCTTCTGTTATCTGTTATCTCATCTGAACATACTGGCAATTATCTTGTTATATTACTGCTTTCTATAATTTAATATTCAATTTGATTTTTGGACCAAAGCCACTCTTTATATCTGAGAAATCAATTTTTTATGGTCACTATTACTGATTTTCTTTACAGCTTCTATCTGCAAGCCATTTTTTGATCAACTGAAGCACATACTGAGAGAGAAACTATCACCCAATAATCTTTTTTTTTTCATTAACTTGTCTCTAAACTTCTTCCATTTTCTCTGTCAGAAACACTTCACTTTCTTCAAAGGTCTAATATCACAATTCTGTTTTTCTTTTTCCTCTCCCCTCCTTCCCACTCATAACTTGTAATTTGATCTGTGACAGCTGAAGAAAAAAAACAAGTCTCATTTTAGTAACTTTCTGTCATTCTGTGTTTCGCTAAGTAGTTAAGCAGAACTGAGATCCAAATACTTCCAAATTTGGAAAAAAATCAGATTCACATTCAAATTGTTCTGCATTATGTTATAGAGAAATCCTTCAAAAATCCCCTGTAGCACAAGAGTGCAAGTCAACACACTTTTAGCAAGACCTTTATTTTTTCTTAACCAAAACAAAAAGGTAGTTATAGCGACTAAGGGAGAATGTACAAGGACTAATATTTCTGGGCACAGAAACACCTATCAGAAGGAAATCCAGGTTTCATAACCACTGTTAAATCTACAGCTGAGACCAATGCTACTATCTCTTTGTATGCATTATTTGCTCTACTATCCTCATGAGAACCAAGTCACCCTCCAGCACCACCTGCTGAGAGTGCTTTGATCATGCTGTATAGAACATGACTTCAGCTTTTCTGTGGAGCCTTTTTAGTCTATTCTGAATGTTTTTCCCCAGAATATCAGCCCCTGATACTTGGGTTATTATAGACTTGGTTACTGGCTTCTTCTGGGACACTTGTTTTCTGTGCTGCCACAACTCGCCTGATGGGAGAAGGATGAGTCACCAAGATTGCACTGGTGACCCATGGATGCTGTCAGAGGCAGCTCATCTTTTGTACAAAACAAAACTAAGAAGTTTCTTTCAAGACTTAGGCCCTAAGACAACAGTGACCCATAAGTCAAAGGTGCAGCCCTCCCCAACACACTGCAGCTGAGAGATTCACTTAATAGAGTAAGTCCATTGCAAGGCACAGAGTTTAAAACAAGAAAGTATTTGTTTTGCCTAGAAATCTCTTGATAGCACAGAAATGAAAGCAGAATGGTGGATTTTTCTAAGGTACAAACTAATGGTGTAAGGAAGTAATGACAGGAAAACAGCTCTCTCAACAGAAATACAAGAAATATCAATGACTCAACAGTGCCATTTTCCCACAACAGGAGTTAAGATGGAACTAAAGGATAGCAGGACAAAATCCTCCAGTGTTCTTCAAAGAGAGAAGTTTGAAAGCGTGAATTTTGCAAGACACAATGTTTCTGAAAGTTAGATGCATCTACAGTGAGCTTCATGTCAGCTCATGTTTGAAATTCTACTACATATCTCTTTCTCATAGGTGAATTCCAAGCTGTCTGAAAACAGATATCAAGGTAATTATATCTATTTTTAACTGCAATGTCATTTACAGTCCTCTTACCAAAAGCTAAATTTGATGGGAATCTGCTTTGCTCTATGATCAACTGTTATTTCTTCTTGAGATTCTTTGAGACTAACTTTTTAATGTGCAATTATTACACATATAAGAAATTTCAATTGCACTTTCAGGTCCACTGCATACACACTCTATTTCAGTCATTGTGTATAGAAACAATCATTTGTAGACAAAACAACCCCACATTAAAAGGCTTTTACTTGTATAGCATCCTTGAATTGTCTTAGAAAACGTAAATTAGATGAACTTTGAAGTCTCCCTCAATCAAGTTACAAGTTGAAAAAAGAAAAGAACTAGGAAAAAAAGAATGTATTTTGCTAGTTTTGCTCCAAGTTAATATTTTGGTTTGTTCTTATTTCCTATCCTCCTTTTCACCTTCAAATTCTAAATTATTTGTTTGCCTCACCAGAGCCAAATTATTTTGATCCTTTAATTATCTGAATTATTTTTCTATGTTCCTTGTTTCTCTGCCAATCATTAATTCATCTTGTTGTGAACAGACTGCTAAAAGATTCAGGTTTTGCACAGCATGGCAATGAGGTATAATATGCTTAGCTTTTACATCCAAGAGTTTGAAGACTTCCTGGTTCATCATATGAGCCAACAAACATGTTTATCTAATGCTTTGCAAAAAGAATAATCTTGCTTTGTCTGTTGTCATTGTTTCCCTTTTGAGTATCACATTCACTTGAGTGCCACTGTCAAACTGACTTCTGTCAAAGCTAATCCATTCCTCAGTGATAGTATCTTGAAAAGAAACACTGCCTTTCTCTCTCATGGGGATAACAATAAACCTAAGAGCTGATCTTCTTAGTGTAAACTGCCAAATCTGAGGAACTGCTCCTCAAACTTGACTAGCTGGGAACACCATATGTTTAAGTCATGTCCTGGCAGGTCTCTGCAGTTATAAGTAGTTTTCAGCTCTGTACGAGATATTTAACTCTCTCTTCTGCCCCAGTCATGGGTTTGACTTCTTTCCTTATATTGCCCTTTATCACTATTCTCAGTCTCTCACTGTCTTTTTTTGTTTTGGAAAATTCCCCAGTTTCTGTACTCCTTTCTCAGTGATTCCATTTCAGATATTCCTCCCTAGTCTCTAAGATCATGAGATGCACTGCCTACAGCAAATGCATGAGCTTTCTCTTCCACATGATTACCCCCTGTGATGGTTTGAAAGCAAAACTAGTGAGAGGCTCCAAGTCAGAAATACAATTTAATAGGAAAAGAAAAAAAAGAAATAAAATAAATGCAATAATACAAAAAACCCCTGACAGAGTCAGAATACAACCTGAGCAAGATGATGGAAGCAGCAATCCTGTAGAAAGGTCTGGTAGCTCTGATCCTCTGTAGATCCAGTGGGTAAGGTACCCCGTATTGTCCCAGATCCCAGATTATATGCAGGTGAGAATGCTTGGCTCCTCCCCCTGGATGGAGCATCTCACAATGGAATAATGAGTCATACAGGGGGGTCCTTGATGGCCTATTAACGGGAGATAACTCCTGGTGGGAGTTATCTGTAAGTCATCAGCAGGCCATTAACAGAAAACACGTTATCAAAAGATCCATTAGCAGAGGACACCTTAACAAAAGACACCCTAACAGAAAGAGGGAGGGGAGAGCCTGGAAGAATGCTGCTTCAGCAATAGGTTTCCACAGTTCATGAAGATGGTGGTAGAATACTCCGTGCACGTTCTACACCACAACCCAGGACATAATCCACCCCTTATTCTATCACTATCTACATCATATCTAAATAAATACATTCTTACAGAGATATACATATATACATAGAGAATGAAACTTCACACACTGTTTTCACTTAAAATTAGGTTTCCCTGTGGCACACAACGGGTTTTCTTATTTTTCTGCATTACTTACCAAGTGTATTCAGGTCTTTGAGCAAAGACAATCCCACGGGTGGGTTTGCCTTTGTTTGAAGTGGGATTAATTTAAACTGTCTTGCCTAAAATGCCCTTCATGTGTACCACAGGGACTTTGTCTCTATCTACCGTGTGTAAGGGTTTAGACTGGGCAGGACCAGCTTGATTGATAGACTCTCGGGTGTTGACCATCCAGGTGGCTTTGGCTAAGTTTATTTCTTAGTTTTTGAAGGTTTCTCTACCAAGTGCCTTCAGGGTAGTTTTTAGTAGTCTATTGCAGCGTTTAACTTTTTTGGCAGCTGGTGCGTGGTAAGGAATGTGATATATCTATTTAATGCCATGTTCTCTAGCTCAGGTGTTTATAAGGCTGTTTTTGAAATGGGTCTCATTGTCTGACTTAATTCTTTCAGGGGTGCCGTGTTTTTACAGGACTTGTTTTTCAAGGCCTAAAATGGTGTTCTGGGCAGTGGCATGGGGCACAGGGTATGTTTCTAGCTATCCAGTGGTGGCTTCTACTATGGTCAGCACGTAGCGCTTTCTTTGGCGGGTTTGGGGAAGGGTGATGTAGTCAATTTGCCAGGCTTTCCTATATCTGTACTTCAGCTATCGTTTACCATACCACAGAGGCTTTACTTGCTTGGCTTGTTTGATTGCAGCGCAGGTTTCACAGTTGTGGATGACTTGTGAGATGCTGTCTATAGTAAGGTCTACTTCTTGGTCACGGGCCCATCGGTATGTTGCATCTCTTCCCTGATGACCAGAGGCATCATGGGCTCAACGAGCTAGAAACAATTCTTTCTTGTGCTGCCAGTCTAGATCTACTTGTGATATTTTCATTTTGGCAGCTTTGTCTACCTGCTTATTGTTGTGATGCTCTTCATTAGCCTGGCTTTTGGGTACGTGTGCATCTACATGTCGAACTTTTATGGTCAGTTTCTTCACTCGGGCGGCGATGTCTTGCCAAATGTCAGCGGCCCAGATGGGTTTTCTTCTGCGTTGCCAGTTGGCCTTTTTCTAGCGAGTCAGCCATCTCCACAGAGCATTAGCTACCATTCATGAGTCAGTGTAGAGATAGAGCCTCGGCCACTTCTCTTGTTCAGCAATATCCAAAGCCAGCTGGACAGCTTTAAGCTCTGCAAGCTGACTCGATCCACTTTGTCCTTCGGTAGCTTGTGCAACTCGTCGTGTGGGGCTTCATACTGCAGCTTTTTATTTCTGGTTAGTGCCTACAATTTGGCAAGAGCCATCAGTGAAGAGAGCATGTCGTCTTTCAGCCTCTGGTAACTCATTATATGGTGGGGCTTCTTCGGCACGTGTTACTTGCTTTTTTTCTTCTTCAGACGACAATTTAAAAGTCTCACTTTCTGGCCAGTTTGTTATAACTTCTAGAATCTTAGGGCGATTTGGGTTTCCAATACGGGCGCGCTGTGTGATGAGGGCAATCCATTTGCTCCATGTGGTGTCAGTGGCGTGATGTGTGGAGGGAACCTTTCTTTTGAACATCTACCCCAGCACTGGTAGTCGAGGTGCTAAAAGCAGTTGTGTTTCAGTGCCAATCACTTCTGAGGCTGCTTGAACTCTTTCGTAGGCGGCCAAGATCTCTTTCTCTGTGGGAGTGTAGTTGGCTTCGGAGCCTCTGTAACTTTGGCTCCAGAATTCTAATGGTTGGCTTCGAGTCTCCCCAGGCGCCTTCTGCCAGAGGCTCCAGGACAGTCCATGGCTCCCGGCTGCAGAGTAGAGCACATTTTTCACGTCTGGTCTTGTCTTGACTGGGCTAAGGGCTACTGCATGAGCAATCTCATGCTTGATCTGAACAAAGGCTTGTTGCTGTTCAGGGCCCCAGTGGAAATCATTCTTCTTGCGGGTAACCAGGTAGAGAGGGCTTACGATCTGGCTATACTCAGGGATGTGCATTCTCCAAAAGCTTATGGCACTTAGGAAAGCTTGCGTTTCCTTTTTGTTAGTAGGTGGAGACATGGCAGTGATTTTGTTGATGATCTTTGTGGGAATTTGGCGACGTTTATCTTGCCACTTCACTCCCAGGAACTGGATTTCTTGAGCCGGTTTCTTAACTTTACTTTGTTTAATGGCAAAGCTAGCTTTTAGCAGAATTTGGATAATTTTCTTTCTTTTCTCGAAGACTTTTTTTGGGGTGTTCTCCCATACGATGATATCATCGATGTACTGCAGATGTTCTGGAGCCTCACCCTTCTCCAGTGCAGCCTGGATCAGTCCATGGCAGATGGTGGGGCTGTGTTTCTACTCCTGGGGCAATCGGTTTCAGGTGTACTGCACGCCCCTCCAGGTGAAAGCAAACTGGGGTCTGCACTCTGCTGCCAGAGGAATGGAGAAGAAGGCATTGGCAATATCAATGGTTGCATACCACTTTGTTGCTTTGGACTTCAGCTCGTACTGAAGCTCTAACATGTCTGGCACTGCAGCGCTCAGTGGTGGCGTGACTTTATTCAGACCACGGTAATCTACTGTCAGTCTTTATTCTCTACTGGACTTACGCACAGGCCATATAGGGCTGTTGAAAGGTGAATGAGCTTTAGTGACTACTTCTTGGCTCTCTAGTTTACGGATTATTTCATGTATGGGAATCACAGAGTCTCTGTCAGTGCGGTATTGCCGACGGTGTACTGTTGCTGTGGCAATTGGTACCTGTTGTTCTTTGACTCTCAGCAGTCCTACAGCAGAGGGGTTATCTGAGAGACCAGGCAAAGTATTCAACTGTCTGATGTTTTTTTTCTCCACTGCAGCTATCCCGAAAGCCCAACGATATCTTTTTGGGTCTTTGAAATATTCATTCTTGAGATAGTTTATGCTGAGGATACATGGGGCCTCTGGGCCAGTTGCGATGGGGTGTTTTTGCTACTCATTCCTCGTTAAACTTACTTCAGCCTCTAATATAGTCAGTATTTGGGACTCTCTTGTCACCCCAGAGATAGAAATGGCTTCTCTTCTTACATAACTTGATGGCATCATGGTACATTGGGCCCCAGTGTCAACCAACGCCGTATATTTTTGTGGGTCAGATGTGCTAGGCCATCGGATCCACACAGTCCAGTAGATCTGGTTGTCTCTTTCTTTTACCTGGTCAGAGGCAGGGCTCCCCTATTCCTGATCATGGCATACATTGTTCTTTCTCTGTAAATATGTTTCTGAGGTCCCTTCAAGAGGATCAGTCATATCATCATTCCTGTACCGTGTGGGGTTTTGTGCACGAGAAACCGGAGCGACATTGATTCTAGATGGGCTTCTTGTGGTAGATGTTTTTCGTTTTAGCTCACGTACCCGGGCTGCTAAGGAGGAGGTGGGTTTTCCATCCCACTTCTTCATGTTTTCTCTATGCTCTCGAAGGAAAGACCAGAGGTTACCTCGTGGTGTGTATCTTCTCTCCCTGGCTGGGGAGCGCCTGCTCCTAATGGCAGAGACTTTCGTTGGCTCTGGTGAGATGTGGTAAATTTTTTCCTTAAGTTCTTTTTTCAGTTTCTGATGGTCTTCTGCAATTAACTTCTGGACTTGCTCAGCTAGTCCTGTTTCCACAGACGAGACACGGGTACGAATTGGTGCAGTGACAGTGTTTTCGTAAATTCTTAGTTTATTTGTCAGGACACCCACCTTGTCCTCACCTTCTCTTCATTGCAGTGTTGCCAGGTAACGTGAGTACATCTCTGGTCCAAGCCGTGCAAATCTCAACCACATCCGTGATGTGCAATGGACGTTATCTGGGCTTTTAGGAAATTTCTTGTCTTCTGAAAAAATGATTTCCAGCACGGCCAATTCCCTCAGGCATCGGATACTTTGTTCTATTGTGCTCCATTTTCTTTGGTGTACTTGGAGGTCTTTTTTATAAAGGTATCTGTCTTTCACACTTGTTAGCAGTCGCTGCTAGAGACTGAGAGGTTCTTGGGTTTTTTCAATTCCCTGGTCAATGACCACATTCTGGGACAGCGATCTCAGTTGTCTGGCCTCAATTCTATCTAGAATGGTGTCATTGGCTGCAGCGTCCCAGATGCGGAGCAGCCAGGTCAGGATGGACTCGTTGGTCTGGCGGGTGAATTCTCTTCGCAGGTCACGCAGCTCACCCAGAGATAGAGAGCGGGTGATGATCTCTGTCTCCGTCTCTTCTACTGGGTGCGAAGGTCCTGCTGCATCCTCGTCAGTCACTGTGCGGACTGATTTGCTTTTTACTTTCTTCTTCTGAGTGGTGGCAACTGCTACTGGTTTAGGCTGTTCCAGTTCAGTGACGGTTTGTGTGGAGATGGTGACAGCACCTTTGGTTCTTTTCTCTTCTGTGACAGACTGCATAGATGGGGACACCGTTGCCTCACTTTTGGCTTCTTTTCTTTTTGTGATGGTTTGTGTAGATGTGGACACTGTTGTCTCACTTTTGGCTTTTTTTTCTTTTTGTGATGGTCTGTGTAGATGTGGACACTGTTGCCTTGCTTTTCATTTCTTCTACCTCTTCCTTAAGATGCTGTATCACACTATGTAGTGTTTTGATTCTGAGCATTGTGTGTGCTGTGCAGAGGAGACTGAGCAGGACTAACAATAACCCCATGCTGTCTTTGGCATCCAGAGGGTACTCAATATTTATAAAAACTGCTGTGTCATGCCTGAAAAGCTTGAAAAAATCATTCTTTACCCCTCCCCACAGGGGCTGGGTGAGATTATTGAGGCCCTGGATGTAGCATCTTGGACCAGAACAGGAGTACAAAGCTGGGTATATGTTCTGAATGATGTTCATTGCCTTGGAGTTTATCAAGCAATGGGCATAATAGACCAATAAAGCAATTTTAGTACCATACCCTGGTCTATGCAGGAGCATTAAGACCGGCAGATAGTGCCCCAGGTGCGGAAAAATATAGAGAGATAGGTACAAGACACATGTGAGCATGCTGAGCATCATGGCAAACAGGTGCCTGCCTCAATATGAAATTGTAATTCTGACTTTTTTCAGTGCCTCTTGCCCCACGTTGGGCGCCAAATATGTGATGGTTTGA